>PVIH01005224.1:45207-127327 GCA_004025045.1 Sigmodon hispidus
CTTGAAGTCAGGGATGGTGATACCTCCTGAGGTTCTTTTGTTGAGTAAAATTGTTTTGGCAATCCTGGCTTTCCTGTTATTCCAAATGAAATTGAGTATTGTTCTTTCAAGGTCTAAAAAATATTGTGTTGGGATTTTGATGGGCAGTGCATTGAATCTGTAGATTGCCTTTGGTAGAATTGCCATTTTTACTATGTTGCTCCTACCAATCCAGGAACATGGGAGAGCTTTCCATTTTCTGATATCCTCTTCAATTTCTTTCTTCAGTGATTTAAAATTTTTGTCAAATAGGTCTGTTACTGCTTTGGTTATAGTTACTCCAAAGTATTTAATACTATTTGCAGCTAATATGAAGGGCAATATTTCCCTTATTTCTTTTTCAGCTCTTCTATCTTTAGTATATAAAGGGCTACTAATTTCTTTGAGTTAATCTTGTATCCTGCTACATTGCTGAAGGTGTTTATCAGCTGTAGCAGTTCCTTGGAAGAATTTTGTGGGTCACTTATGTATACAATCATATCATTTGCAAATAGAGATAGCTTCACTTCTTCTTTTCCAATTTATATCCCCTTAATCTCTTTTCGTTTCCTTATTGCTTTAGCTAAAACTTGGAGAACTGTATTGAATAGATAAGGGGAGAGAGGACATCCTTGTCTAGTTCCTGACTTTAGTGGGATTGCTTTGAATTTTTCTCCATTAAGTTTGATACTGGCTTTCGGCTTCTTGTAAATCACCTTTATTATATTTAGGTATTCTCCCTGTATTCCTGATCTCTCCAGGGCTTTAATCATAAAGGAGTGTTGGATTTTGTCAAAGGCTTTTTCCGCATCTAAGGATATGATCATGTGGTTTTGTTCCTTTAGTTTGTTTATATGATGGATAACATTTACAGCTTTTCATATGTTAAACCAGCCCTGCATTTCTGGGATGAAGCCTACTTGGTTGTGGTGGATGATATCTTTTATGCATTGTTGTATATGGTTTGCCATAATTTTGTTGAGAATTTTCGCATCAATATTCATGAGGGAAATTGGTCTGTAATTCTCCTTCTTTGTTGTGTCTTTGAGTGGCTTGGGTATTAGGGTGATTGTGGCCTCATAAAAGGAATTTGGCAATATTCCTTCAGTTTCTACTGTATGAAATAGTTTGAGGAGTAACGGTAGTAATTCTTCTTTGAATGTCTGGTAGAATTCGGCACTAAAACCATCTGGACCAGGGCTTTTATTTTTGGGGAGGTTTTTAATGACAGCTTCAATTTCCTTAAGGGTTATAGGCCTGTTTAGGTAATTAATCTGATCTTCATTTAATTTTGGTAGATGGTACCTGTCCAGAAAGCTGTTCATTTCTTCTAGGTTTTCCATTTTTGTGGAATACAGATTTTCAAAGTATGATCTGATAGTTCTCTGTATTTCCTGGGGGTCAGTTGTTATGTCCCCCTTTTCGTTTCTGATTTTGTTGATTTGAACACTCTCTCTCTGCTTTTTGATTAGTTTGGCTAAGGGCTTATCTGTCTTGTTAACTTTCTCAAAGAACCAACTCTTAGATTCATTGATTCTTTGTATTGTTCTTTTTGTTTCAATTGTATTGATTTCAGCTCTAAGTTTGATTATTTGCTGCCATCTACTCCTTCTAGATGAGTTCGCTTCTAATTGTTCTAAGGCTTTCCGCTGTACTGTTAGGTCTCTAGTGTGGGATTTCTCTAGGTTTTTCATATAGGCATCTAGCGCTATGAATTTCCTCTTAAGACTGCTTTCATTGTGTCCCACAAGTTTGGATACGTTGTAGATTCATTTTCATTGAATTCTAGGAAGACTTTGATTTCTTTCTTAAGTTCTTCCTTGACCCAGATATGGTTCAGCTGAGTGATGTTTAGTTTCCATGAGTTGTTAGGCTTTCTGTGGGTTTTGATGTTGTTGAACTCTAACTTTAGTCCCTGGTGGTCCGATATGTTACAAGGGATTATTTCCATTTTTTTGTATCTGTTGATATTTGCTTTATGACCAATTATGTGGTCAGTTTTGGAGAAAGTTCCATGAGAAGCTGAGAAATGTATATTCCTTTGCCTTTGGGTGGAAGGTTCCATAGATATCTATGAAATCCATTTGCATCATAACCTCTTTTAGACTCCTTATTTCTCTGTTGAGATTCTGTCTGGTTGATCTATCCAGGGTTGAAAGTGGGGTATTGAAGTCTCGCACTATTATGGTGTGAGAATTGATGTGGGATTCAAGTTTAGCAGTGTTTCTTTTACATAAGTCGGTGCCCCTATATTAGGGTCATAAATATTCAGGACTGAAATCTTCTCTTGACCAATTTTTCCTGTGATGAATAAGTAGTGACCTTCTTGGTCCCTTTTAATTGCTTTTAGCTTAAAGTTTACTTTGTTAGATATTAGAATTGCAACCCCTGCTTGTTTCTTAGGACCGTTTGACTGGAAAATCTTTTCCCAACCCTTTATTCTAAGCCTGTGTCTGTCTTTGTGGTTGAGGTGTGTTTCTTGTAGGCAACAGAAAGATGGCTTCTGTTGTTGTATCCATCTTGTTAGTGTGTGACGTTTTATAGGAGAGTTGAGACCACTGATATTAAGGGAAATTAGTGACCATTGATTCATATTTCCTGCCATTTTTGGTGGCAACTTGTTTGTATTTCCTTTCTCTAAGGTATTCTTCTGTGGGATTATTGATTGTTTGTGATTTCCTGGGTGTATCTGAGGTCCTTAGGTTGGAGTTTTCCCTCTAATACTCTCTGTAGTGATGGGTTGGTAGATAGATATTCTTTCAGTCTGACTTTGTCCTGAAATACCTTGTTTACTCCATCTATGGTGATTGATAATTTTGCAGGGTATAGTATTCTAGTTTGGCAGCCATGCTGTTTTAGCGTCTATATAACTTCTTACCAAGCCCTTCTAGCTTTCATCGTTTCCATTGAGTAGTCAGGCGTTATTCTGATGGGTCTGCCTTTATATGTGAGTTGGCCCTTTTCTTTTGCAGCTCTTAAAATTTTTTCTTTGTTCTGTATGTTTTGTGTCTTGATTATAATGTGGCGCGCTGACTCTTTTTTGGGATCATATCTATTTGGTGTTCTGTAAGCTTCTTGTATCTTTATAGGCATTTCTTTCTTCATGTTAGGGAAGTTTTCTTCTATGATTTTATTGAAAACATTATCTGTGCCTTTGAGCTGGTATTCTTCTCCTTCTTCTCTTCCTATTATTCTCAAATTAGGTCTTTTTCTGGTGTCCCCGATTTCCTGAACATTTTGAGTTATGGCTTTTTTGGTTTTACTATTTTCTTTGACTGATATATCTATTTGAGCTACTGAATCTTCCACTTCAGAGATTCTATCTTCCATCTCTTGAACTCTGTTTGTTATGCTTGTATCTGTGGTTCCAGCTTTTCTTCAGGTTTTCTATTTCCTTCTTTGCCTCACTTTGTGCTTTTTTATTGCTTCTATTTTAGCTTTTATTTCAGCTTTTATTTCAGGTTTTAGTTCCTGGCATGTTTCTTTCATAGATTTGTTCATCTCTTCCAATTTTTTGTTTGTATTTTCTTCTATTTCTTTAAGGCTATTTTTCATATCTTCTTTGAGAGCTTCGATGATAATCAAAAAGGAATTTTTAGTGTTGCTTCCTTCTGTTTCTTCTTCATTGCTCAGTTCAGGTCTTGTATTTGTGAGATCGCCACTCTCTTCTGGAGTTACCATGTTGTTCTTTGTATTATTATGTAATTTTTTGCACTGACATTTGCCCATGGCTTCAGTGGTTCACGATAAGATAGCTCTTGGTCAGTTGTGGCACTTGGGCTTGTGTGCCTTCTGTCACCTCTCTGGGCAAGGTCTAAATCTGCCTTTCAGAGACCCCAGAAGTTATCTGTTCACTCATTTCGAGGTTGAGGTGGGTAGCTGTGCAAATTTCCTCAGTATCAGCTGTGGGTATGGTGACAGGCAGACTTTATCTGCCCCTTCTACAGAGTGCGCTGGGACTCTGCAGACAGCATCTGGTCCCAGACGTGAAACTGGAACCGATGGGAGCTCAACTTTCCCTCCCTGGCTTTGATATAGGCGCTTGGGCCTGGTGACCCCTCCTCACCTCTGGGCGGGGTCTGAGTCTGACCTTCAGGGACCCCTGTAGGTATCTGTTTGCTCAGTTCGAGGTTGAGGTAGGTAGCTGTGCAAATTCCTTCAGCAGGAGCTGTGGGTATGGTGACAGGCAGACTTTATCTGCCCCTGCTATAGTTTGCGCTGGGACTTTGCAGACAGCACCTGGTCCCAGAAAAGCCTCTTATACTTTTTAAATTAACTGAATTATGACTCTCTTAACTGTAGTGAGGTAACTTCAAACTAATCTGATTTCTGACTTTCCAGTAGAATGACAGAATAATGATGAATTTCTATACTCTAAACTTATTATTATTATTTTAATTCGGTTTAGTTTTGTATGTTGTTGTGAGCATAAAATACATTTCAGTTGTAACCAAAAATATTCAAATATACTTCCTAAGAAAACTGTATACGATTTTGCCTCCCTTCTCATCCACAGGCTAGACTATCAAGAGTATTTAGAATAAGCAAATGCCACTGCTTTTAAATTCTGCAAACAGTTCATCCAGTTTTTAGTCTGCATTAGTTTAAAGGTCATTAGATATAAATAGCTTACAGAATGATAGATCTTTGAAATGTAAAACCTTGTGCTATTTTCTTCTGAAAATTATCAACAGTTTGAAAACACATGGAGTTAAGAAAAACCAGGGAGATCTTGGCAAAAGTCAAAAGATCAGAATCTCAAACCAATTGTTGTCATCCTCTAAGAAACAATGTCTTACAATTTTCTTTTAGTCCTGAGAAAAATCTCAAATTGGTTTCAAAGGATCTTCTAACCCTTTTTTTGTTTGCCTTCTTCTCCTTGTCAGGATTTCTTTCTGAGAAGAAATCAGAGATTTTCCCAGAGGAACTATTTCCAAGTGATTAAAAAGTTCTTGTGTTTCCCCAGGACCTTGCACATACTAACAAGTGTTGTGTCATCGAGCCCTCACCGCCTCTTCCCCTCCAACCCAGAAGGCTTGTTCCTATAGGGGAACTATCTATCTTGGGAGCTGTAGGGTTTACAGCTCATTTTATTTAGCTCAACTGGGATCTAGACATAATCTCAGTTACTTGTCACATTGCTACACAGCAAACATTCAATTTGAAGTGACATCCCTGGTATTTTCTCAGTGGTGACTTGTGGTGATCTTGCTAGTTCTTCAGGAAAGCTGTGGCTGTCTGTGTGATGTTGCCTGATGTGATCTTGTTGAACAAGCTTGGCTAGGTTGAGATGGAAAGCAAGATGAAATATAGAGTTTTGGTTTTGTTCAGTTGTTTGTTCATTTGTTTCTATTTTTTTATTTTCAATATTTCCTGGCTGCGGTTTCTCCTCCCTTCACTCCTTCCATATCTCCAACTCCACTCACCCCCATGTCCACTCTTCCAGACCTCCTAGGGATATCAGTGGAACACAACCTAACATGATGCAGTAAGACAAGACACAAACCCTCATATTAAAGCTAGGGTAGGGCACTCTGTAAGAGGAAATGTGTCCCAAGAGCAAGCTAAAGAGTCAGAGACACACCCTCCCACTACTGGAAGACCTAAAAATTACCAAGCTACCAAGCTACCCAACTATGGCAATGATGCTGAGGACCTAGCATAGACCCATGCAGGCTCCATGGCTACAGTTTCAGTGGCTTAGTTCAGCATCCACTCCAGGCATATCTGCTTTCCTCATCCTGACATCAAGACTGGGTCAGGTGTTCCTCTGGAGGGAATGGGCTCCAAGGTGTCAGTCCAAGGTGTTTCAGATCTTCAGCTGTTCAGTGTTGTGGTTTGCAGCTTGTTTAAAGTCCACTGGAAAATGGACAGATTTGGAGAATATCCTCCTGAGCAAGTATCACAAACCCAGAGAGTTAAGTAGGGCATTTTCTTGATCAGTAATTGATGTGGAGGGCTCAGCTTATTGTGGATTCCACCACCTCTGGGATGATGGTCCTGGGTTATATTTGAAGGCAGGCTGAGGAAGCCAAGGGACCAAACCAGTCATCATCATCTCTCCATGACCTCTGATTCATAATGCAGGTTCCTTCCCTGCTTGAGTTCCTGTCCTCATAGCCTCCAATAATGAACTGTGACATGTTTGTGAAAGTGAAATAACCCTTATCTCTCCAAGTTGCTTTTGATTATAGTTTTATCACCCCAATTAAGACCCTAAGGTAGGAATATTAATGTGTTATATTATTTTCAAATGTACAGGGATAGTGTCTATTTTTATTTGCTAGACAAGGTAACTCTATTCTCAAAGGGTTTGTGACCTAATTGTCTGCAGGAGGAGCCAATGTGGCAAAGAACCCTGGGATAGATTTGCTGTACCCCTTGTTTGTTCTTTCCAGTCCCTAACTCCATCTTCCTGGCTTTATCTCCTCCCGTAAACTTCTCATAAGCAAACAGCTGTCTCTGATCAGATTTTGCTTTTTGGAGAATGTTTAAGTAAAGCATGAGGTGAAACCAAGAGTGCTCTAAACTATGATCCCTGGGGTTATATATGAGTCTTGGTATTTTACAATAGTCATATGTCTTCTGTACTTCTTCTGTACTATGAATTATAGACAAGATTTACCAGAGCTGCCAAAGTCATGCTCTGTGGGAGCCTCTGTGCTCCTTCCTGTTGTTTCTGAAATTATATATATTCTTATAGTTATGACTGATGTAGACTCTTGATTCTGGGAATCAGTGCAGCTCCGAATTATTTCTACACTGTACCGACAGATAACTCAGATGTGAAAATCAGTTCTGTACTCATTTTCTAAGCAAAAATTCATAAATATCTCTCTATATGATTTAGATTATAAATAAATGAATATATGGATACATTTGCAGTTAGTATTTATGTATAAGACATAGTTACATAATTAACAACCACTTATGGTCAAGTTCTACTTCAATAAAAGGTTAATTAAAGCTATTAATCCAGTATGTATGGGAAGAGTGACTTGTGCTTCTCTGTTTATTTTCAACAAAACAAAAAAACAAAAGCAAAACAAAGCTAAACAACAATAAAACCATAAAAAGTTCTTTGTCTGGCAGGGTTTCACTTTGTAGCCCACTGACCTTGGACTTTTCCTGCCCCAAATCTTTGAAGGGTGACTCTTAAGATTACAGTATATGCAATACACCCTTTTCCTTTAAATATGAGCAGGTTTTCTTTGATTCTAGGTAAATCATAGACTTGAACACCAACTCAAGAGTGCATTTATGTTTGAGGCTGATGTTAATGCTGAAGAAGCTTTATTTCTGCTCCTGTCCATTTGAAGACTGTATGTCTGGGGTGTTCTAAGTCTTCTTATACTCATGAGCTTCCTAAATACATGGAGGCAAAGGACAGATCTACAAATCAAGGCCAGTATTGATTTATGGCCTGAGATCAGAATGGGAGAATAGGGAGAAACAATATTTTAAAAACAGTAACAAAAAATGACACACATACTGTAAGATAAAAATTGACACAGATAATGGCCACATAGATCTGAAAGCTTGTAAGAGTTTCTTCCTTCCCTCCCTCTCTCCCTCCCCCTTTCTCTATCTTTCTCCCTCACTGTCTTTCTCTCTTTCTTCCTTTCTTTCCTTTTTCATTCTTCTTTTTCCTTTTTTTTCTATTTTTTTTAATCTCACTATGTAGCCCTCCCTGGCTTTTTTAGAACTCTCTATGTAGCTCAAGCTGGCCTCAACTTCAGAGACCCTCCTGTTTCTGCTCCAAAGCACTGACATTAAAGGCATATGCCACCAGGCCTGGATGAAGAATTGTATCATTATAGAGTAAATTGAACTACACTGGCATGCTATCCTTATTTTCCCCTATGCTTGATATTTTAAAACTTTATCTTATTTATACAATTTGGGTAGGGGAAAGTCTGAATTATTTTGTGTCTAGTTTAAAACTGGCAGACAAATTCATAGTAGTGCATCTATTTAATAAATTTAATTATACAAATATAAAACAAGGTACTGAACACTATAATAATGATTCTATAAGGCTTAGATTAATTACTTGTATAATTATTTGGATAAGAACTTATATTTACAACATTAAGCAGAGAATAAAATAATTAATTAATGTTGCAAAATAATACTACATGTTTTAATGTATGCCAGCTTTATGTAAAGGGGTTTGCTTGTCTTCCTTCTCTTAATACTTCTTCACAAAAGACAATAAAGTGACTAGAGTTTTCCAATGAAGTAAGTCTTTTTGTAAGTAAAAAATTGGGGTCTGAAACACCTTGGACTGACACCTTGGATCCCACTCTCCCTAGAGGAACACCTGACTCAGTTTCGATGTTGGGGGGAGAAAACTGGATCTGCCAGGAGTGGAGGCTGAACTGAGCAATATTGGGACCTTGGGACCTTGGGACCGCCTGCTCATAGTGGGGAGATGTGGAGAAGACAGAGTGACTTGAGGGGGTGGGAGGGGGAAGGGACTTTGAATAAGGATATACATGGATAGAAAATGTGACTTTATTCATAATAATAAAAAACCCTAGTATTTACATTTTAGACAAGAAAATTCACAGAATCAACTAACCTGGGCTCATAGGAGCTCACAGAGACTGAACCAAGAACCAGAGAGCCTGTAAGGGACTGACCTAGGCTTTCTGCATGTATTTAACTCTTGTGAAGCTTGGTCTTCTTGTGGGAGCAGGTGCAATCTCTTACTCTTTTGCTGGCTTTTGGGACCCTATTTTTCATACTGAGTTGTCCTGTTTAGCCTTAGTAGGTGGAAAGGTACTTAGTATTATTGCAACTTGATAGGCCATGTTTTGCTGATATCCATGGTAGACCTGCTTTTTTCTGAATAGAAATAGGAAAGGATTAGATATGTGTGTGTGTGTGTGTGTGTGTGTGTGTGTGTGTGTGTGTGTGTGTAGAAGAGAGATAGGGCTGGAAAGAGAGGAGAGAAAGGCAACTGTAGTCAGATTATAAAAATATATAAATAAATCTAGGTATATTTGAATTCTGAGTTTGCTAAAAATTTCTGGGAAATGCAGACATTATTAAGCAATGTGAGTAGGTAAAAAGGATTGACAAGGGTTAGATTTCTTAGTGGTAGAATAAGAAAAGTTTGAAATTAATAAGAAATAAATACAAAATTTATTTCAATTTCTCTTCCTGTATTGATGTTCTTGTTGATAAGCAGCCATTGTTGTCATAAATCATATTCTGTCACTGACACCCACCCACACCAGAAGGACAAGTTTTTCTTAAACAGAATTCATGTCCTGTCTCCAGTCTGAAACTCAATTTCCCATCTCAGTTTAACCAAGTGGAATTTCTGTGGTTAATCTGACGATTAAACTGTTGAACTACAGTTGCTATTTTGATACTAAGTGAATATCATTTTGCTTACATAATAAAGACATTCCCACCCTAACGCAATGACAAGAGCAAAGGCAAGAGAGGAGAAATATTCTGCCTGAGGGGGGGAGAAAAACTGCCTGTTATTCACTTTGTCTTTTCTGTCTTTGAACTTCTTAAACATCTTCAAGGCAAGTAAGAGGCAGTAAACAACAGGCTATTTTTGACTCCTGTTATCCTGGAATTTTTTTATTATGAATAAAGTCTCATTTTTTATCCATGTGTCCCCTTGTTAAAACTCCCTTCCCCCTCCCGTCCCTCCCAGAGCTCAGGAGAGAAGAGGAACCTTGGAACTGACACCTGTTCATCTACTATAGGGATTATCAATATTGTACTCAACATAACATAAAAATAAAGTCCTATAACTCTTGAAGTCATTTTTCTGTTCTTTTCTCTTTTTTTCCTTTTCTCCTCTCCTCCTCATCCACTTCCTTCTTCTGCCCCTGCTTTATTTTCATGAAAATTTGAATTTCAGTTGCCCCTTCTATTTGTTTATTTCATGAATTTCTTACCTGAACTTAAAATAGACTTACAGAAGTAAAAATAAATAAATAAATATCTTCATTAACATAAAAATTAGTCTTTACTTTTCTCCTTGGTTAATTTGAAGAGAAGTATCACTAACGGAGGCTCCTCAGTGTAGGGTTTATTTATAAATCTTGTCCTTTATTTTGTTTAGTGGAACTGGCTTCTGGTTTTCTGCATGCTATAGGCTGAACAAGTGAAACAGTTGCTATTAAATGGCAGTATTTGTTCTTTGTTCACAGACTTTAGCAGGGATTTGGCCACATACCTACAACTAAGAATTAATAATGCCAGATGAATTAGAAAACTCCTCTTGGCTTTTGTGAATGGACTTCGGAACAACATGACCCATTTTTTTGCTGAGTTTGTGGTGTGGTGCTGGGGCATTGCTCTTGGACTGTAAGCCTCCTTGTCTTTCCTTAATCAGATAAGCTCTCTGGCTGATACACAGGCCTTTTATTTTCAGAGAGAGCTCTGCTTTCTTCCCATAAGAGATTTTGTGAAGCACAAGAGCCTAGGTTAGTCTAAGAGGAAGTATATTCAGTTTTTACGATCCTACCCATTTTGTACATAGGAAAGAAAGACAATTACAATAAAATGGCCACATGGTTTCAATTTTGTTTTGAAAAAAAATCTTAGATGAAAAATAATTTTCCACTTTGATCAAGTAGAGCTAGACTATTACATTTTTAAAGGTATTTGTTTCAGTTTTTCTCTTGAGTGTACTGTAAACCACTAACAAAGTGGCAGAACATGTCTCCATCAAGTCCTTGCTTATAAGGGAAAGTTAGTTATAACCATACAGACATAGCTCTAACTCCATAGCAATAATTATTGTGTTTTATGTTTTTAATTTGGTATTTACAGTATCTGGCCTTTTCCACTGTTTGGATGTGGGAGAAGATGGTTTAAGTAGAATAATATGCATTTGAGTTTTTATTTATTTATTTATTAGTATGCACCAAGCTTCTGGCAACAAAATGACTTCTTTAACTTTTTCTCCTTCCTTATCTTCTCCTGTTTGAGTTGATTTTGCATTGCCGGGACTGAAGCACCCTCAGAATCAGTTAAAGGAGATACATTTGGGTTCTAGATTTAGCTGGCTTAGTCTATGTTTACTTGATGCAACTTCATTGATTCTGGGCTTAGAGTGAGGTTTAATATCATGACTGTAGTAGGTTATTTACCTTATAAAACACAGGAGCAGAAAGCAATAAAGGCAGGGGGCAGCTACAGGATCTCTCCACCTAGAACCTGCCTCTTTAACACTTGTACCATCTCCCTTGACCATCTGGAGTCCAATCCTTTAATGACAGAACTTCTGGAGGTCATCTCATGCTAAAAGGTGGCTATGAGGAAAATTCTCATTGTGATGGCTGGCTGGAGCTCTAGGGAGCTCACTGAATCAAAAACAGACACCCGGGTACCACTTGGAAAAGGAACTAGGCCCTTCAAGGATAGGCAACTGTCGACTGGCATGGGCAATATGTGGAGCCTCAAGAGGAGGGTTCAGGCTGTGTTTCTGTGCATGGAATGGCACCTTTGAGCCCATTCTCTCCAGAGGAACACCTAACCCAGTCTTAATATTAGGATGAGAAAATTGGACTTGCCTGGAATATATGCTGAGCTGACCCACCTTGGGACCTCTTGTCATTTCTGGGGAGGGGATGGGGAAATGGGGAGGAGGGAGGCTGAAGGCTGACTGGGAGAGGTCAGGAGGGGTAAGGGAATTGGAACAAGGGAATACACTGATAAAATATATAAAAATAATAAAAAGGTGACTATTATGTCTTTAATCAAGAGGCTTTCCTGAGCAGCTTGCTACAAAGACATTTTCTTCGTTATTAGTTATATAAATATTTCTTTTCATAACTTGGTGAATATTTTTGGATGTTTTATTAGTTATCAGCCCTTAATTAATTAGCCAATTTATTGCCTACTTTTATGGATAGTTTTTCTTTTTATGAACTAAGCTTATAATAATATATTCAAAGAAACTGAGGCACCCACAGCTGTGTTAAGCTGCTTCTGAGATCCTGCTCGCTGATGTCTACTAGTTGGTATTTAATATTTTGAACAGCTATGCACTGTTTAACCATGGACCAAAACTGAATTTCATGTAATTTTATCACCCAGAGCCAACACAGTCATCTTAGTTTGTATAAATACATCCTGTGGTTCTCTAAGAAAAGCTGTTTGACTGACTCAGTAATTATAGCAGAATTGAACACCAGCTCAAATCTTCTAACTTTATGTCTAATACTTTTCCCATAGTGGTTTTTCTCAAAACTCCAGGTCAAATATTTTTCTAGGTGTTTGAATCTATAGACAAAATGATAACAAGGAATTAATAGTTGTAATATTGTAATATGCATGAACTTATGTGTTCTTTATAATTCTCTATGGTAAGTAGTAACTTTCTAATTTGGACAAAGAAATGATTAGCAGCCTCTAATAGTTATCTCACTATAATTGTAAAATTTGTATAGAATATTATTTAGCACTTGGATTTCATTGTGTAATAGTCTTTTCTATTATTTGACAGTAGTGCATAAAGCAAGAGGAATTTATTATTGAACTGTTTTCTCTTTATATTTTGTTTTCTTCCCAGTCTCTACATCTTTCTTTTCAAAGCTCCTACAAGTAAAGATGATTTGGGGAACTGAGGTTTTCACAAGATCTGCTGTACCCCTCTTTTTGCCAGACATTGCCCGCTCCAGGAAGACCATCTTGCATTCTCTCACATACCGTCAATGTAACATGTACTTCATTGTGCTCCATTTACTCAATTAAGCATCTTCTAGATGTATTGGAAGCTTTTTATAATTTAATTTAAATTAATTGCCTCATAAAGTACCTGGTTCACAATGAGTGCTCAGTAAGTATTACATAAATCAGTCAAAGGATAAGTGAATAAATGGATGGATGGATGGATGGATGAGATGTTGGGGCTACAGAGCCTCACAGATGGCTCATCAACAATCTGTAAAGCATGCAAAGTTTTTATACTGTCTATATTGTTTAAAAAACAATTCTGGGGTCCACAGTCCTCCCAGATCACAGCTGGTGTGGTAGCAGCACAGGAGCAGCAGACATGCTGGGTGCACAACTGAGAGGTGAGAGGTCAAGCAAATAATAAAATAAAAATTAGTTTTAATCTCTCTTTGCTTCCTCTGTGAGTTATTTATTTAACAATTTAAAATAAGTCAAGAAGATCAAGATAAAAGTGACAATTCTGATTAAACAAGTAGTCCAACCATTTATGCTATTTGTAGAATTGAGGTTAGAGGATTATGTGCCTTTAAATTGTATATTTTGAGTATACAATAAAGATGTTAGCCATAATAAAGGGGGAGTCTATTGTTTTAGGAACTCTGCCAAGCACCTCTGGGGATATAAAAAGATTCTAAAACTAAATTGGAGAGTCTGTTACAAATAATACACAGTTTAATTATAATCTTATTCATGGCTAAACCTGAATTAGTCAAATAAACATGGTGTGTGCAACTATATTATACATCTTGTACAGACAAATTATAAAATATACTTAAGTACTGGAATCAACTATGATTGTCTCATTCTTGGTTACTTTCTGAAAATAGAAATTGGAAGCAATTCTAATTATCTCTCTATACTATCTGTATCCTGTCTAGAAGAAAATAAATGTTCTGAAAAACCCACTAAGACACAAGTTATTCTTTCTATCTCTCACATACAGAGGCACACACTACAAAATTTGCTTTGTAGGCTGCTTGTGAGTTGTTTTAAGTTCATATTTTTTTGATGAGGTGGGAGTGGCTTATCTATGGCACAGTAAGTTTGCTGATGAATGTGTTCTATTTTCAAATTCCAAAGCACCCCAAAAGATATAAAGTTAATTAAATTTATAAATACAACTAAACAATGGCATTTATGATGTAATATTTGCCATGGAAACCACTGAATATATCTTTGAGGGATTTTTTTTTACATTAAGTTAAATGAGATAGGAAAAAACCCTCCTTGATGTGGGTGGAGTCAATTAATGGACTGGGAGCCTAAACTGGTTAAAAAGAAGAAACTGAGCTGAGTATCAGAATTCACCTCTCTCTGCTTGATTGCTGATGCAATGTGACCAGTTGCCTGAAGGTCCTGGCATCACAGCTTTCTTCTTGACAGACTGTACCCTTGAAATGGGAGCACAAAAAATCCATAGCTTCCTTATGTAGCTGATCAGTTATTTGATGACACTAATTTAAAAAGTGATTAATAGTTTACCTGCTCTTTAAATAATTACCCCCACAGTAGCTAAATAACCAAATCATGTGTGTTCATTGGTACTGTTTAAAATGATATGAAAACTATTCAGTTTGGAGAGAGATTAGGGGACTTCCAGTTTTGATCAAAGGCAAAGTTGGCAGAAAACTAGAAAGTAAAGGTCCTTGGGGCCTTTGGAAGCCATTCCCTTGACTAAAGAACTTTGCAAATAAACAGAAAATGTTGGTATCATTAATTGATGGATGAAATTTTAGAAATATTTTCAAAATGCATCTGACTGTGAATGTGGATGGTTCTCCTTCTGGGTAAAACTAGGTATGTAAAAAATATTAATGCATCTTTCCTTTCAAAGATACAACATATTCCTCTCAGAAGTGATAGATTTTTACATTTCTAATTACTGTAGTTCTTTAGTCTTTAATAGAATCTGATAATTAACAGAATCTGTAAAATATAGGACACATCTGTTTGCCTCATATTTTCAATGGAGCAGCGGTCTTGCTCAATGCTCCACATATGCCCTAGCACCATCTAGCAGAATTTCAAGGGAAATCATTGCAACTTTGCTTCTAAATTCCAACTTTCCTATTCCTTTTGCTGTATAATTTACCTTTTTCCTTCTTGTTGAACATAGGCATTGATGGAATTTCTTGACTCAAACCAAATAGTATAATGTGTTAAATGCAGTCTTACAAATATGAAGGGTAATTCATTAGTTATAGTTTCAGCACATTAAAACAAAACAAAGCATGTGTTTGAACAATACACATGACTCTGAATTGATTTACATTTCTGGAAGTGTGTTTCTTGAAGGTTTAAATTTCAAGGATTGCACTTGAATCATTATTTTGATGGTCAAATCCAGGTTAGAATGAGAGCACGTCTTCCAGTAGTTAGCATTGCTTTAATGGATTGACTTCTCAGGCCTTGAGTGCCAGAGCCAGGAGGTAGAAAAGAAGACAAAAGTGAACTGGTGAGTGGTGGGGACAAAAATAGGACCTGTGAATCTAAAGATGATCTTAACGAGGAGATGCAGGCAGAAAAATTTAGGAGACTTGAAAAGGGGACATAGAAAGAAGAGACAGTGACATCCACTGAGGAATCTGACCAAGGGACAGACAGGGTCAATGTGGGATAAAGAAAGAAAGAAAAGAAGTCAAACAAACGGTGGAATAAAAGAAGAATAAAGGCAGAAAATTGAGAATAGAGATTCGTTTTCACCTTCACAGCTAACATTCTTATGTGATCCTACTTGTTAAAACCAGGGCTCATAAACTGGAACCAAAGCAACAATGAATAGCTAACCAAACCCATTTAACATTCACTTTCTTGATTTTCAAGTGATAGGTAGAAATTTAACCAGTTGTCAATCCATTTTGAAATAATAAGTGAGTTTCTGTTGTTGCTGTTCATCTTCTAGATCAGTTAATGCCCTTGACTGGAAAAAAAAATACTTAAAGAGTAGTGAGATTCAGTGAGATAAATACTTTGTATTATCTACTAGTTTGCAAAATCAAAGATATTCTGAGATGTTCCTGGGTGGCCAAAAGATGCTGGGAGATACCCATCGCTTACTCTGTGAGTGTAGATAGTGTAGTCTTGCTGTATAAAATTCTCATTTCAAAAGGCTGCTCTTACAGACCTCTTAGAACATCACACAATGAGGCAATTCACTGTAACACAGTACAGGCATTTCTTGAAATTCCTTAATGTAAAAGAATATAAGAAGGGTGTGGGAATTGGACAAATGTTTTTAAATTGTTGCTTTAAAGATAAAACTCAACTTTCTATTCTTAGATTTACATGATAATAATTTTGTAAAAATATTTATCATTGCTTACATAGTGATGTGCATCAAATAATTCTGCAGGATTTTCTCTTTCGGTAAGTACATAACTTGCTGTTTTGGGAACAACAGTTCCTTTTTGGACCCTAATTAATTTTTAAAATTTTAATTGAAAAATGTATAGGAAACTATTCATTAATGAGACTACTTCCAATACTTATCAATACTTACACAGTTACTCTGTGATCCTCCCTTTACCATTTAGATCACCCCACTATGTTTTGGGCATTGGAAATAATCCATCCAGAATGATGCTTTTATTACTAGATGGAAATCTACTAATCTATATCCAATTATGAACTAATATTTAAGAATGGAAAGTTATTTAATTATGTGATAGTTTGTTTCACACCTGTTTTGCAAAGATGTTTCAATGGGGAATGTTAAGGAAAATTTAAAAATCTGTGGGGCCAGTGAGATGGCTTAGGAGGTAAAGGTGTTTGCTGCAAAACTTCTGAGTCTTATGCTCAGATTCACATGATAGAAAGAGAGAACAAATTCTTGCAAGTTGCCCACTGAATTCCACATATGTGCTGTGGAATATATGCGTTCATCAGTATACACAAACATGCATGCAGTATACACAAACAAACAAAACAGATGAATACATTTTAGAAACAGAAAAATTAAAAATGTAAAAGAGAAAATAGGTAACATGTGCTGTATATTTTTGAATGAAACTTTTTTTTTACTAGGACAGATATTTACAGAAGAATGGTATATGTTCCATGAAGTCTCTCTGCACAAAATGCCATCATTCTGAGAGCACACAAAGATTACTCACTAGGGCCTGTGACATGTGGACCAGTGGGATCATTATTCTTCCATTTGTGGGTTTCTGCTTCTTACTCTCCTGAGGGTCACTGCTTGTCAAGTCTGGTATTAGTCTGCATTCCTTTGTGGTATTTTGTTGGATGGTGAGGCTTTGGTGAAGAATGATAAATACAGATATATCTTATACATCTAAAATGATGATTTGGGGGCCTTACTTATAAAAGCTGATAGAAGTACAAAACAAAATTAAAAATGTAACATGTATAGTTTTCTTTTATTTAGATTGTATTGTATGATACTATTATATCTACTATTTAATATGAAACATGATAGGTAATAATTCAGTATTCTCATATTGTAGGATTACTTGTTCAAGAGACATTCTTGGGACCTTTTTCCTGAGTCCATATTAAAAATCTTTACTATATGAATTTATAATTTATTCCCTGTAATGTTTGAGCCTTAATTTTAGATGAAAATGTATAAGTTGTTGTCCTGCTACAAATATTGAAGTAGTTGATATTGGGATTATTATTTGATAAAAATTACTTAAAAGTTGCTTAAAAACTTACAATTTATTTAGACTATTTATAAGAATATAATTATTGGCAGATAATCAAAATGATAAAAACAAAATTTTGTACTTCAAGGGTGTAATATTTGTTTACATAATTATAACAAAATAATAAAAACATTTTGCTACGCTCACAGATCAATTTCTTGCCCAGACACCATCAGAGAAGCTTCCTCCTGCAGGAGATGTGAACAAATACAGAGACCCACAATTAGACAATGCAAAGAGTGAGAGACATTGAGACACTTAGTCCTCACAGGATGTCTTCATCAAAGCCCTCCCCTTAGGGCTCAGCAAACCCTGCAGAAGAGGAGATTGTAAGAATCAGTGAGAATGAGAAACACCAAGGAAGCAAGGCCTAGATACAGCAGAACTGACTCACATATAAACTTATCTCTTCTTACCTCTGTAAATGGGGTAGCATGCACTAAGTCTGCACAGCTTTCATTCTTGAAGAAAAGTAGGACACTGTTTTTATGTCTACACAGCACACAGATTGGGGTAGGTCTATTACTGGCATAGAAAGACATAGATACATATAAAGTATTGCTTACCATCCCAAAATAGAAAGCAAATAGAACAAAGGATCACAGATTGGCTCAGCCTGGTGATGTGGTCCTGAAAGGCTTTTGAAAATGTTTCTAGAATTTTAACATTTAAGAAAATGTGACATGCTTTGGCATAAATTACTGATATAAAATATTGGGCGTGAAAAGAAAGCATGTTTTTGTAAAAGCGAACTGTAAGCTTCTCATTTACTTCTTAGCCTCAAATGTATTCTCCTTTTGTACCTTTCTCATTCTCTCCTGTCTGTCTCACATACACATGATACATATATGTGTAGGTACATGTATACATCTAATATGAATTATACAACTTAATTGTTGGTTAGTCAGTTTGTCACTTAAACAGCCATTTCTAAGATTTTAATCTCGAACACTTCATTTACTATTAGCTTTTCTGGATTTAAAATGGGAAGTAACTTTACTTCAAATGATGAACTTCAAATAAAGTTGTCTACAAAGACTGTGACTTTTTGGTAGAAGAGGATTTTATCACTCAGTATGCTTTCTTTTATCCAATATACCACTTGTGAAAAGCATTTTGTAAGGCAGGAGTCCTTTAGGGTCATGTAAGAGCTTCAAGATGACCTCAGGGGGTTTGCATTAACCAAAGAAATAAATGTGTCTGAGAAAAATCCCAACTTGTTATCTAAATTTAAGACATTAACAAGCATTTGACCTTGATGGTCCTGGTGAAATGCAACAGTAAACATGAAGACTTATTACTTTCTTTTGTTTCTGTTTTTTTTTTTTTTTTTGAGAGACTACAGTAAAGAGTAAAATGAAAACTTTCAGGTTGTGATATTTTCAATGCCATAAAAATGAATGAATGCAATATTCATTTAATGTATTCATACACTAATATATTCATCACTTAAATTTACATTTATAAACTGTAATAAAAGCAGTGGACATTTGCAATTATAAGTATGTACTGTGGCTTTTGATAAAATGATGCAAAGAAGAGTCCGTAGTTGCAAAATTTTTAATTGATTGTAGAATTTGGAATTTGATGAAAAAGAAATGAATAATTTATTTAGATACTATTAGGAACAAAATAAGTGAGATAGTGTCAATATCTAGGACTTGACAAAGTAGAAGTTATAGAATATTCTTTATATGTTCAATATTTGTGCTTAGTATCTCAATGCCAATAAATTAGATTTATTAACAAATATCGTATCATTACTTTTGAGTTTACCTTCTATTCCCCTAAGAGTTATAGATAAATAAAGTAAATGAAAACTCTGTCCACTGGCATTTGTATGTAAAGCATTCAAACATTTTATGTACATTTACATGTACTTATGTAACTAATAGACTTTATAATGTGGCCAGCAATACAGTGGTACATCCAAGAGACTGAATAACCAGTAGAAACATAACACATTAAGACACAATGATGGAGAATCTTATTTGTTGTCCAATAAATGTTTTTTAAATTTACAAAATATGGAAATATCATGCAGAAAATTCTTTACTTTTGGGGTGTGAATGTGCATCTTTAGGGTATATGCCCAATAGTGGCATTGCTGGGTCCTTGGGGAGATTGATTCCCAGTTTTCTGAGAAACAGCCATACTGCATTGCAGAGTGGCTGAACAAGCTTACACTCCCACCAACAATGGGAGGGGGAAGGGAGTTTGAATAAGGGGATACATGGACCAAAAAAAAAAAAAAGCAGATAGAAATAAAAAAAAAGAAAACTGAGGGCATAAAAAGTGGGAATAATACAGACTTGGTGTTCATGTATAAAGTTTTCAAAAAGAATAGATACAATAATTAAAATATTTAATTTTTAATAAGTATATCCTGACTCCTAAGGTTTCTGGGAAAATTGAAAGATGAGATACATAGATATAAATACTTGTATGTTAGTTTTATTGTTTCTTTTCAAATTTTCTTAGTAATAAGTTGCCAAATGGCTGTCCGATCTTTGTTATGCACTTTTGAATTTTTTACAATAATAATTTCAAATCTATATAAAAATTTAAAAAATTCTTTACTGACTTTAGTGATTGTATGGTGTTTATCAAAGATGAATTAGCAAAACTTAGCAAATGCCCTAATCCATGCCATTACTGTGACACTTTGTTTTTTCTTAAATAAAATGAACTTGGGACCATACACTGCTAGCATGGCTTTTGTAGCTGCCCTCTTTACACTCTAAGGGAACCTGGTTTGCTTCTTCATAACCTGGATCCAAATAATAGGGACAGAAATTACCTCCTTCACTTAAGAATGCTTCATATGTGGTAGTTTGAAGGTATATCTAAATATATAGATATTTATTTAAGGATAATAAATAAATGATTTCACTAAATAAATTATATATGCTACACCAATACTGACTTTGTTTATTATTTATACAGTTTGATTTGATCATTTTTTTCTTCTCCCAACTATCCCCAGATAACACTGCTTTTAAACACAAAGCTAATGTCTTAAATTTATACTTAAGTGACATTTATATGTTAACTACATGTATTTTTCTACTTAGAAATATGTTGAATAAAGATAAAACATTTTAATTAATACAAGCATAAAGAAGGACCACTTCTGCTTGCCATAACTAAATGGAATTAATGGATATTTAAGTGACTCTGGTTGTTTTTATATTTTAAATAAGAAATTTATCTCTAATAAAGTTCATCTAATAATCTCCTCCAAAAAACCAGCAATTCTTTCAATTTAACTATTTTGCTGGAGAGACAGAGAGAGAGAGAGAGAGAGAGAGAGAGAGAGAGAGAGAGAGAGAGAGAGAGAGAGTCTTCTTCTGTTCCTATTGCTTTTGTCTCAGAATTGAGATGCATGGGCATACGGGACAAGCCCTGGAGTTGGCTTTTATAAGCAGACAAAATGATATTTTACAATAGAGTGGGCAAAGAAAGTCCTATTGAAAGGAACACATCTCAGGTAAACTTAACTGACTTTTATTCTTCACCTTCTTAAACCCGCCTGGAGACTGGCTCATTGTGTTGGCCTATACTGTTCGTTCAAGGCACCTGAGCAACACACAATGTATCACTTATCAGCGGAACAAAAGACTCCTTCATGGGTCAAACTGTGGGGAAGATGACAGCTGCAGACTCAGAGCCTCCCTGGCTGGAAACCTTGCTTGAGAAGGAAAAGGAAGTAGCCTATTCATGAGGACTTTCATGTCTAACTCTATTTAATTTGACTCAGGTAAGATTAGCTTCTTTCAAAACGTATTTATCTTTAACAGTAATCTTAGATGTTTGTCTCTTACAAGAACTGTGGTTCTAAAATTGTTATTTTGTGAGACAATATAGATATTTTTGAATAACATGTTTTTATCAAAATTACAATATAGATTTCGGACTTTAAAGACTAGAGAAAATGAGAAACATTTTGTGCTAAGGATAGTGTCAGAAAATACAAAATTTCTTTCATTGTTCTGCAAACATAGTTAAGTTTTAGTTAATATCATACATGAATTTTGTCCTTAAATATTTTTTTTTCACTCAATGTAAATATAATTCTTCTTTTAGGAATCTAAGTTATTCAGATATTTCATTAGATTTAAAAAGTCTATTTTGTAAGCTTATATAGTTCAGACACCACAATTCTTGAACAATCATGAAATAAATGTTTCCTTAATACTTTTTAGTTGTTGTGTAAGTATATCAATGTGAGGATAATTTAATACAGATCAGTGTCATATACAGTAAACCTTCGGTGGCACATTTTCTTTTTATTAAGTTTTGTATGTTCCTGACAAACATATTTGCATTTTTAAAAATTAGAAAAGTAAGACTGAATAGTATTATTTTCACCTTTGACCCAATGACAGCAGTTAAGATGGAATATGGTTATGTATATGCAGTGAAATTGCAGAACCTTATTAATCTGAGATATGTTTGGGAAAGAAGAAAAGACTATATATAAAAATTTAGAAAAAGAATTTGAGAGTCTAGAGGTATGGCTCAAACAAAAAGTAGATAATTAGCATACATGAGTCCCTGGATTCAGTCCCCAGTTACACACACACACTAAATATTGAATACTAAATTTGTATTGATAGCCTGGATGTTAGTAACTTCAAGAGCTAAGTTTCATATATGGGCTCTTGTTTTAGTAAGCATACATGCTTCTTGATTTAGAATGGGTTATGTCTCAAAAAATCAGATGAAAATGTTTCAAATGCACCAACCAAACATTATTACTTGAAAAAGCAGCATACAATAGAGTATCAACTGTTTGCCCTCATGATCATGTAGTGGGTGACTGTAAGATGTGGCTGGATGCTACTGCTCAGAATCTCCAGATTCTATAACGTTGGTTGGTGACTAGCATTCCAAAGTTGCAGTACCCATTTCTATTGACCGTAATTACTTTGTCATCTTCTGTCGTCGAATATATTCACAATGAGCACAGTATCTTTGCCAGTAGATGATTCTCTTGGGGGTTCCTGTGCATTTTTATGAAAGAACCAGTTTGCTACTGTCTAACCATTTCCTGGAGTGCTCCCACCTCCCCTCCACCATCTGAAATCCACCTGCAGTCTTTTTTCAGGCCTGTGTAAAATGGTTTTGTATAAAGGACTGTGAATAAATACTTTTGGTATTTACAATGTGCCATGACAAATAATAAAGTGTAAATAGTATTGATAAGGGACCTAAACTTTGTATTTTATTAGGTAAGCCTTTGCCTTACAGGAAAACTCCAAGCAAACAAAGCAAATATCATATGGAAGAATACCACACCCTTCCTTTTTATTCCTTCTCTCTTATCCCTCCTTCTCCTCTCTCTTCTCTTTCTTTCTCCCTCTTTTCTCTTGATCTTTTTTCGTTTTTGATTTCTTCTCCCCATCTTTCTTTCTTTTATTATGTCTTCCTTTTCAAAGCAGAAACTATTGGCAAGTCAAGTTCAAATATGAAGAAAGACTAAAATGATTAATAAAACAGGGGCTGTATATTTGCACTCAAGGACTTCATTTCAGCTTTCATTATCTTGAAATGAAAATCTTAGCAGTGTGTGTGTGTGTGTGTGTGTGTGTTGTTTTAGAAGGAGATACTATTACAAGAAGAAATTGAACTCTTGTAAGTAAAATTGAGTATTGAGAATGTGTCCCCACCTGAAGCTCGCTGATCACCAAAAGAAAATATTTTCATTATGTCTTTATTGTATGTACTTCAGAGGCATTACATTTAGTGGAAAGAAGGGATCAGCAATGTGATGGCTTTTTATTTTCCAATTTCACATTAAGGAACATGATCATCAAATGATTTTCTTCCTTCCTCTAGTTTATACTAACAGGAATGCAGGGATTACAGAAAATAATTGCATAAATGGTTATTTCCTGCCAATATAAAATGTCACTGGACACAATGGCCAGGCCTTTTCCCAAATGACTGCTGACTTTTTGGTCTGACCCATGAAGATAAGTCATATAAGCTACTTAAAGCTGGAAAAACAATCTTTTGAGAAGAAAATGATGAAAGCCCCAAAGCTGGCTTGATACTTGATTTTGATTTCTTGTTGAATACTTGGGTATAGTGCAGTGAAGTTTTGAAAATTTTTTAGTGGTTATTCAGGTAGCTTTGTCCATTTGAGCCAATGTTATGTTTCAAAAGTTAGCCGTTTATTGTTTGGCAATATGTACTGCGAAACAAGGTATGCTAGTATCATTTCTTCAATTTTTAAGAATGAAGTCTTCTAGAAATAAAAATATAGTTTAGAGAGACAGAAGAATGGGTTAAATTGTGCTGCTCCTGGAGTTAAGTTTAATGTTTGGTAAGTTTAGTTGCAGCAAGGAAAAATTATTTATTAAAATGTTACAGGAATCATGTCAGATGAGCTGATGTACACCGAGTGCCAACAATGGCATTGGTCACCATTCTATCATAGAAGGGAGTAATTCAATTTAACTCTGTTCTTTTGCATAGCTCCAATTTGACAAGCCTAGTGTGCGATTCCTGATCTACACCTCCAAAGTGCTTCATCAGCAGCACTCCCCACCTCACAATGGCAGTCTCATGTCCCCAATATTCAGACTGCGCTTGTTCATACACTGTATCAATCCTCAAAGGGAACTTTTAGATCTACTTCTATAAATATCTGAGTCCTGTAGCCACTTTGGTCTTCTCTTGCCATTCTGCTTTGAGCTCTCAATATTTTTCCCTCTGGTGACTGCCCTGGGCACCTTCTTTGTTTCTCTGTCTATGCCCTTTACCCACTCTATTTTTAACATAGCTGCCCTGCTGACCATTGCAAAAATGGAAAAATAATCATATAACACCAAACAAAAACTTCCAGTGTTTTTTATTCTTCCCTCAGAATAAATTAGCTCCTCATACATCACCTGTTTGCACTTCTTTGAAGCAAATCTATCTCCCCATCCTCATTTGTCCTCTTCAGGTGAACTTCTTTAAGTTGTGATCCTATGTCACATTGACCAGGACACTTTAAATTCTTCTCATCTTGACACATCATGCCATGTCATTGTCTAATATGCTTATTCTCTCTCTTCCTTTCTTTTTCTCTCATAAAATAGAAAACCCCAATAGACTTGTCTTTTATGGCTATATGTCCAGTAACAGAAAGAAATTCCTAATATGCTTAGCATTTGTTTATAATGATTTGTCACCTTATAAAGACTAACCAGAAGACTAATTCACATTATTAGCTTTTTTGTTTCATTCAAAGAAAATACAGCAAATATCTTGCATGGTGAGCATTTTCTGATGCCATTCCTCTTATTACATTTCTTCCACCTTCCAAAAAAAGGCAAAGAGATGTCTTATGTTAATTTGGATGTAAAAGAATTGTGAGTTAATTTGCACTTTATGATGAATCATTTAGGGTGGATATGTAATGGTAATGAGAAATGAGGCCCTAAAATGTGAAGGAAGCTGTAACTAAGATTCAAATATTGACAGAAACTGAAGGACTACAGTGAATACAGTTTTTTTTTAAAGTTTCCTTGGCTTATGAATTGGGTTTTATGGACTAGGAAATAAAAGAAAATTTAAAGATAACTCCATCACTCCACCCTTACATACCTACTTGTGTCAAAAGATCAGGTTTCTCCAGACCCAGACCACTTGGCCTGCCCAGTTTCTGGTACTTACAGGTGAGGTCTCCCCAGGTCACAGCCATTCAGCCCTGACTTGTCCTACCTGATCACTGATAGGCAAGGACTCTAGAGTCTAGCCAGTCATCATTTGGCCCAAATTTCCTTGCAGAAAGAGTTTCCAGCTCCAGCAGGTAAAGGATGTCCAGGCCTTGACTATTCAGTGTAAGATTCCTGCATTTGCTCTTGGTGCTAACAAGTAAGTGGTCTCCAGATTTTGGTATATGGTCCACACTTATGCAGTTTCTCTAGCTCAGGACACTGGTATGTAAGCAATTCCAAGACAACCAGTTACAGGTCCACAATCCCACTCAAGATGGCAAGTATCAACATTAAAATGAAGCAACATGAAAATCCAAGATAATTTGTCTCTCAAAAAATTAATAATCTCATAATTATCAACCCCAATGAGAAAGACCTTGAAAAACAGACAGATAATTTAAAAATTATAACTATTTTCAAACAACTCAAAGAACACATAATTATGCTCTAAGAGTACAGAAAGAAAAAGATGAATGAAGCAAATAATTTAATACAGGATATAGAGAAAGAATTCAATAAAGAAATAGAAATACTGAAGAAAAGCCAAACCAAAATGATATTAGAAATGAAAAAATTCAATAAGCTAAATAAAGACCTCAGGAAAAGCCTTACCATTAAAATGGATCATGTAGGAAACAGAGTAACAGGGATGGAAGATAAAGTTGAGGGACTGTGTCACTCAGAAAAGGTCAGTGATAAATTCATAAAACTCAAGAATATGGAAAAAATTTAGAATTCCATGAAAAGGCCTAACCTTCAAATCATAAACACAGGAGAATACTACTACTATGAATGTATAAAGGATATTTTCAATAAAATAAAAAGTTTTCCACATCTAGAGAAACAAATTCCAATTCAGAAAGAAGAGACCTACACAATTCTAAATAGACAAGACTAGAAAAGAAGCTCCTCACATCATATTATAGTGAAACCATAAAAGTCACAAAATAAGGAAAAGAAAAGAAAAGATACTTGAGAATGTAGATCTATTAGATTCTATTAGAATGATATGTGATTATCTGACAAACTTATAAAGCTAAAAGGGTCTAGAAAGATGTCCAACATCTTAAATATCAAAACAGTCAACCCAGACTATTATACCCAGCAAAACTACTAAAATAGGAGATATAAATACTTCTATGATAAAAACAAATTAAAGGGATTTATGACCAACTATCAAGGTCTACAGAAGATTTTGTAAGGAATACTACAGTCTCAAGGGAAGCATAAATATATATACTCATGAGGTCAATGGGAATAAATAAGCAACACCAAGACAGAGGTTTAAAGAGGGCTATGAACACATCACCAAATCAGAAAAAAAAAACCTTTCACACACACCTTTCAAAAATTACTAATTATTTATAGTCTCAATTATCCAATAAAGAGATACAGATCTATGAATTGGATGAGAAAATAAAATCTATCCCACCATCAATGATAAACACTACTCTTTGGTAAAAGAATGGAAAAATGGAAAAAGACATCCTAAGCACATGGATCTAGAAAACAGAAAGTACCTAAACTAATGGAGACAAAACAACACATTATTGAATGATGACTGGGTCATTTGGGAAAAAAACAAGAAGGATATAAAAAATTTCTAGAATTGTATAGAAATAATACTCCTAGATAGCAAAATTGTGACTCACACTTAAGGCAGCCCTAACTAAAAAGTTTATAGCACTGTCTATGTTACAATATATGAAAGGTACCAAGTTAATAATTTAATGTCACACAAACCAAGCTTTCAAACAGCTATTAAAGAAGTAATAAAAATCAGAACTCAAATTAATAAAATAGCAACAAAAATACAAAGAATCACTGAAACAGAGTTGGTTGTTTGAAAAAAATAAGTAAGATTGGCAATTTACCCAAAGTAACCAAAAAGAAAAGGAAAAAGCAAGACCAAGTGATGGCACCACTGTGCCTTCGCCATCATAGATGTCGACAGTCTTTCTGAAGTGGAATCCATGGCCCGAACATTTCCTGACAATAATTTTAAGCAAAATATATGTTTAATAAGAAGAAAACCACATCAAGATGGTGGGAAAGCTGAAGCAGAACTTACTTTTGGCATGTCTGGTGATTAGTTCTGTGACAGTGTTTTTACTTGGGCCAGCATGCCATGGAGTGCCATAACTGAATAGAGGAACGTAGACAGCCAGCTAGACTGGAGAACCCCAAGATGACTGTGCAGACGGGCCTGGACACCAAAGCCAATCAAACATTGACCTAACAAAGATATGCCTTTAGTATTTATCGGAGGCATGCCTCGGAGTGGAACCACACTCACCAGGGCTATGCTGGATGCACATCCTGACATCAGCTGTGGAAAGGAAACCAGGGTCATCCCTCGAATCCTTGCCCTGAAGCAGATGTGGTCCTGGTCCAGTAAGGAGAAGATCTGCCTGGATGAGGCTGATGTCACTGAAGAAGTTCTGGATTCTCCCATGCAAGCCTTCCTTCTGGAGGTCATTGTTAAACATGGGGAGCCAGCGCCTTATTTATATAACAAAGATCATTTTGCCCTGAAATCTTTGACTTGCTTTGCTAGGTTATTCCCCAATACCAAATTTCTCCTGATGGTCTGAGATGACCGGGCATCAGGACATTCAATGATTTCTCACAAAGTTACCACAGCTGGAGTTGACCTGAACAGCTACCGGGACTGTTTGACCAAGTGGAATTGGGCCATAGAAACCATGTACAACCAGCGTATGGAGGTTGGTTATAAAAAATGCATGATGGTTCTCTATGAATAGCTTGTCTTACACCTTGAACGGTGGATGAGAACGCTCTTAAAATTCCTCCATATTCCATGGAACCATTCAGTTTTGCATGATCGGGAAAGCTAGAAAGATCAACAGACCAAGTCATCAAACCTGTCAATGTGGGGGCTCTGTCAAAGTAGGTTGGGAATATACCCCCAGACGTTTTACAGGACACGGCAGTGACTGCACCCAGGCTTGCCAAACTTGGATATGATTCGTATGCCAATCCCCCTAACTATGGAAAACCTGACCCCAAGATCCTGGAAAATACCAGAAGGGTCTTTAAAGGAGAATTTCAGTTACCTGACTTTCTGAAAGAAAAACCCCAGATTGAACAAGTGGAGTAGCTGAGCCTGGAAATTCCCACAGTGAGGGATGATTTGCTGCCTTTTCTAAATGAGGGAAATCTCTGGAACTGCTATCTTCTGCTGGGAGAAGTGGGGGTTGTCAACCCATAGCTCCTGCTCACCCGCCAGCCTTCTTCCTGTCCCTGAGGGTCACACAGCCAGGCTCCCTAAGTGATGGCTGTTGAGCCCAGTGACATGCATGGCCCTCAGGATGAGGAGCCCAGCAGGGACACAGTTCTGTTACAGCTCCTCCTGTCCTTGTCTTTTCCTACCAGGTTCCAGTTCTTAATTTCAAGAGAAGGAGAGTTTAAAGATGGAATTCTGTTAACAAAATTGGCACAGTCTTGCTCAGAATAGGTGGTATGAACACAGTCCAGTGTTTTGTAGAACACTTATGCCTATTTAAATGTATTGATGTGGATAATAGTAAATACCTTAATTATTTAAATAATTCATTGTATTGTTTCAGAGATGTTGGGAAATTACTGTAGACATTTACAACCTAATGACTTTTGTATTTTATTTTTCAAAATAAAAGCTTAAGTGTGAAAAATATTAAAATGAAAAGAGAGTTGTAGCACAAATTTGGATTGTATGAAAAGAAAACTCAGAGCCAGATATCAGGAAAGGCTGAAATATTGGGGAGAGGAAACACCACAGTCAAATCTCACCCAGCTGTCTTTCAACTTCTTCAGCCTAGCTCCTGGTCACTTCTGTTCTACTCAATTCCTACAAGGCCTTATAAATATCCTTCTAGCCAGCTGTATCTAATCCAAGTTAGAGTTAAAGGTGTGAGCTCCTCTATTTTGTAGCTAGCCTTGAACACACAGAAACAGAGGAAGTTCTGTCTCTGGAGTTATGGGATTAAGGGTGTAGGTCACCACTCTCAGCTTTTCCGGTGCTGGGATTTTTTCTTTTTTTTAAGTAAGAAGATAAACCTTTAATTCAAATCTTTTAAAGTGAGAGGAACAACTTTTTTCCCACCTTTTATTATTATTATTATTATTATTATTATTATTAACAAAGAAGTCACACTTTCTAACCTTGTATATCCTTATTCAAGGTCCCTACCCTCTCCCACCACATCAGGTCATTCTTTCTTCTCCACAAATCCCCATCCTATTCCTGGGCAGGCTGCAGGCAGTCCCATGGTCCCACTGCTCCAATATTGCTTAGTTCAGTCTCCACTCCTGGCAGATGCAGTTTTCTCCCCCCTCCCTCAAGAGTGAGTCAGGTGTTCCTCTAGGGGGAGTGGGATCCAAGGTGTCAGTCCAGGGTGTTTCTGATCCCAAGCTGTTCAGTGGTTGTGGTTTGCAGCTTGGGCATGCTTTGCTTTTTTCTTGTTTGTTTGTTTATTTGTTTAGAGTCCACTAATGGGTGAGTACATCCCCTGCTTATCTTTGTGAGTTTGTGATACCTCACTCAGTAGGATATTCTCCAAATCCATCCATTTGCCTGAGAATTTTAGGATATCATTTTTTCTTACTGCTGAGTAGTACTCCATTGTATAGATGTACCACAGTTTGTTACTCCATTCTTCAGTTGAGGGACATCTAGGTTGTTTCCAGGTTCTTGCTATTACAAATAATGCTGCTATGAACATCGTTGAGCTAATACCGTTGGAGTGTGAATGTGCCTCTTTAGGATATACACCCAGAAGTTGTATTGCTGAGTCCTTGGGGAGATTGATTCTCAATTTTCTAAGAAACCGCCATATTGCATTCCAAAGTGGCTGAACAAGCTTACACTCCCAGCAACAATGGTGGAGTGTTCCCCTTGCTCTGCATCCTCTCCAGCATAGGCCGTCCTGTGTGTCTTTTATTTTAGCCAATCTAACAGGTGTTAGGTGGTATCTCAAAGTTGTTTTGATTTGCATTTCTCTGATGGCTAAAGATGATGAGCACTTTTTCAGGTGCCTTTCAGCCATTCGTAATTCTTCTGCTGAGAATTCCCTTTTTAGATGTGAACCCCATTTTTTGATTGGGTTATTCAAGGTTTTGGGCTCCAGATTCTTGAGTTCTTTATATATGTTAGAGATCAGTCCTCTATCACTTGTAGGGTTGGTGAAAATCTTTTCCCATTCCATTTTTCCCTTCCCACCCCTCCAAGTCACTCTCTCTTCTCCCCATCTCCTTATCTCCTCCCCAGCAAAGGCAGGAGGTTCCAAGGTCCCAAGGTGGTTTTGTTCAGCATCCACTCCAGATAAGTCCGATTTCCTCATCCTAATATCAAGACTGGGATAGGTGTTCCTCTGGAGGGAATGGGCTCTGAAGTGCCAGTCCATGCACAGAAACACAGTCTAATCTCACCCCTTGAGGCTCCACATACTGCCCATGTCAATGGACAGTTGCCTATCCTAGGAGTACCTAGCTCCTTTCCCCAATGGTTCCCTGGTGCCTGTTCTTGATTCAGTGACCTTCTTAATCCCTTTTCTCCTTCTAATTCCTCCCATGTATCACCCTTGATGTCTTTCAAATTCATGGCCACTTTTAAAAATTATCTCTCTATATATACCCCCCCACAATATGTATTTCTATATATGTAAACACAACCAAATTAGCTTGTATAATGTTATTTTTATGTATTTATTTTCAGGGCTGACCATTTCATATTGGATAATCAAATGTTTTACTCTTCTTTGGGAAAGACCATTTCTCTTTCAACAACTCCTTGGTCACTTGTGTTTCTGTCTAGACATGAGGTCTTCTGGGATTTCCCTTATCCCCTTTGATTCTATTCCCTTCCCTCTGCTCTCCTCTCCTGGTTTTGCCATCTTCTGTCTTCATTCTCTTTGCTTTTATCAAAGATAGAAGCTAGGACCTTGCTCATGCTGAATAGACCCCTATTCCTCAGCTATATACCCAGCTGTTGATTTTGTTTTTTGAGGCAGGTCTTAAGAAGTATCACTAGCTAGCTTTGAGCTCATTCTGTAGCTGAGGTAGATCTTGACCTTAGCTTTCTCCTTCTACTCCCCCATCTATTTTATCTTTTAGACATCTTTAGGCAGTATTCTGTGTTCTGAAAGTCTAAATGGTCCAGAAAAGTATCTACCTCCAACATCTGTTAGCTAAATGTAATTCTTATAGAAATTATAGAGATGTGTGAAAACTTCAATGTGGTGGACATTGAAGTACTAGAATATTTCTTGCTTTGATGGAATTTAATAAAAATGAATTAGTACCTACTTCTTTTTTTAACATGTAAAAACATATTTATGTTTTTATTAACTCAAAACCAATTTATTTAGTGGAAACTAAAGGTAAGCCAGTAAAAGAAAGTATTTATGGCATCAGCTTTTCCTAAAGAAACATATAACTGATAAACTTATGTTATTTTATGGAATCATTTTATAATATACTACTATCAAGCATTCATTAAATGCTACTATGTAAAGCAATAGGTAAATATCTATGCAATGTATTTCTATGTAAATGTTTTCTATATTAATGTCATGTATCTATCTATCTACCTATCTGTCTATGTATCTATGTATCTATCTATCTATCTGTCATCTAACTATGCCTATCTACCATTTATCTATTTATCCTTTTTTATTCATCCTCAGTATAACTGAGCCATTGTACACCATCTGGAACTGAAATGTAGTAACAAGCAAACAATTGATTATGTGTACATGCAGATTACTTTCTACAATATAAAATATAAAAATGTTTCTATAGCATGGGATATAAAAGTACATTTGTCTATCTCTCTTTTCCCCTATCAATTATATTCACAATTTGAAATCATCTTTTCCTTCTAAATACATAGTCTCATTCTGTTTCCCTGGCTGGCATCTAACTCTTGACAATTTTGCTTTAGCTTCCCCTGTGTTGGAAGTACAGGCATGTGTCACACTCCTAGATGGAAGCTGAATAAAGATTCATAGATGACATATCATTAGAAGTTAAATATCTTCATATAGGAAGAAACCAAGTTATGCATTATACCTACTGATTTATACTCAACAGAACTTGACCAGTGAAATGTAATAATAGACAAAGAAGAGTTCTCTTGGACAATTGTATGGGAAGGCTTATGATCAACTGAGATAGTGTAGGAGAATCAACTGAAGTAAGTTTTTCAAACAATGAAGTTATTGTGTATTTTAACTGAAGTAAGTCTTCAAAACAATGCAGTTATTATGTTTGTAATAAGCCCAGGGTGCAGGGGCTATGAGGAGAGTTTGGGTTGCAAATATTTTAGAACCATAAAACAGTTCTGGAAGTCACTGTAGATAATTTCATGTTCAGTTTACATACCAAATCCGTGGAGTATTAAATGGTAGAAAATGGCTTTTTGGTTTCTAGGATTGATTATATTATTTTGTAACTATCATTTAATCAGATTAAATTCTGATTTGTGGCTTCATTCTGGTGAAAACTGATAGTTTAACAACTTTCAGTTTTTATCTTCATTGAAATGCTTTACTTATCTTCCTCATTTTATGCAATTAAACCTTATCTACTTATAAGGCATATCTCAGAAAATCACACTGCCCTCTCTACCCATTCTGAAGATCCGTATATTTTCACTGTAATAGTGTCTAGTTCTTTAGAGCTATACAAATGTCTCTGTGCCATCATATAATTCTGCAACTTGCTTTATTTGAAATTTTCTAAGGCAGCTCTTACCATGTTTCTCAGGCTGGTCTTAAACTCAAGATCTTGAACATCCAGACTTAGCCTCTCCTGCAGCTGGGGTTATAGAAGGGTGCAATTACACCTGGCTTCTTTTCAATGAGAACAATTTAATGATACTATTTATCAAGTGCTGCGTATCACACTTGCCTTTCTTTTTTCTAATCTGTCACTTAATGCTTGTAGTGACATTAGAGGGAGGTAGTGCTCTCAGTTTATATGTGGGAGAATGAAGGCAAAAGAAGAGGGAATACATTATCACAATGAACCAATCAGCAAATGATACTGCTTGTAAGTTTACCAGATAAGGACTATCAGAGTGGTTTAATTTCCATCTTTTCTATGAGATTTGAGATAACTCCTATGTAGGGTTCTACATTTTCCAACATTGCTTCAAGGTTAGTTTTGATTACCCAGGTGATCATCTTTGCTCATAAAAGGGATTGTTTCATGAGTGTAAGTTTAGTAGCAGTGGAGGCAGACAGGCACTGGCCCTAACTATATTGGGGCAGAAGGTTTAGCAAAGCACTGCCATCAGACAGTTGGGTCTCTTCATCCAGCTGCTAGTTACCCCAAACTTAGTGCGTTCTGTTACCTGCCCTTTAGCACCAGAAGTAAATCTATCTTACAATGGTCACCTTTCAAGTGACTTTGAGAAAGACTCAAGGCATCAATTATTCAACTTTATTGCTTCATCTACTAAAGTGTTATTTGCTTTAATGAGCTGCCAAGTTGTATGAAGAGAAAACGTTCTTGGCATTGCCAGAAAGAAGAAAGCACACTGGGAGATGGAAAGACAAACTCCACCCCTTGGAAGCTCCAGCTACATACCTAACTTTTAGTTTTTCGTGTTTCATGAAGCTCTCATACTGACAGTTGCAGTGGTCTATTTGGCTCTCTTTTTCATCAGTTTGTATTAACATAGTGGTGCACAGTGTTGGTTCTTGTCAAGAACTATGCTAAAATAAATGGAGGACCCTAATTGTGTGGTTTGTTCACCGATATTAACAACCCAGAGAGAGACAGAGCACCAAATCAAACTGTGCAAAGGGAGTATTTTACAATGGCACAGACATTCCAGAAGACTTGATTTGAACTCTTCATAAGCCAGAGTCCCTTTCAGCTATCTTTGGGCAACGCATGACTAAGATTCCATTTGAATATAGACAAATTACTCTCTAAAAAAATTTGGGATGTTATTATCAACGGAAACAAAATGTACTAAGTGCATCTTAAAAGAACACTTCAGATAGTAAGATAATAGCCATTTGATTCTTCATGAAGACTTTTATCTCCCTTTCTATTATTCTGATGGTGTATTCTGTTGCATCAGGTCAATCCACCTCACAATATTGTTGAATACCGCCCCATTTAAAGTAGCACAGGAAACTCAGTCTGCCTTACATGATTTTGTACTTAGCTGTGAAGGAGAGAAGGGTACAGCAGTGTAAGATTTAAGATAGTTGAAAGCAAAGAACTCAGAAGGTGACTTCAAAGCCACAAGTTCTGTTTATGTTGAGGACAAAATGAAAGAAATATGTTCCTGAGGGGTATCTGAAGGAGATTCGGTAACAATAATAACCTCAATGCCAGGTGTCACCAACAAAATTGGTAGGAGGATTCCCATTGCAGCTCCAAGTTCTCTTTCTTAAATGATAGTAGCAGTGTAAGCAGCTTGCCAAAGATGATGTGAAATGGAATCTGGCAGATTAAAACAAACTTGATGAAAGAGTGAACATTGGTCATGGTATATAAGCTTTATAGTACTGAGGTATTGCAAGAATAGAAATTTGGTTTAGATCTTTATTCAGCCATGTCTACTTTGTACTGTTGTTTGCATAGTCTTGTATTAGATATTTATAGAATATTTCATTTGCCTTGTATGATAAGAAGCCTAACAGTATTTTAAAATAATAAAATTTCAATAGTATTCACATATTTTGCCCACTTTCTAATTAAATTCATTTTTTAAATTATTGAGTTGTATATGTCTTTTTATATATTTTAGATACAAATGTATTTGGAAACATGATTCTCAAACATTTTCTTCTATGCTGTCATTTTCCTTAACTAGGGGTGTTTTGAGGTGCAAAGCTTTTCATTTTTCATGCCCAATTACTCAAGCTCTTTTATTTGTGCTGGTTGTGGTAAAATTGCTGTACATTCAAAGATTATTGATGTTTGTCTCTATGTTTTCTTCAAGCTTCTTAAAGCTTCAGTTTTTAGATTTAGGCTCATAATACAAATGACTGTGGATGGTGTTAGGTAAGGGTTTAAATTCTCCTTTCTACATACTATTATTGTTTTGTTTCAGGACCATTTGTTGAAAAATGATTCTTTTTTCATTTCATTATCTTGACATTTTTACCCAGTTTTTTTTTGACACAATCTCAATGAAAATCAACATAGATCTATGTCTATGCAATAATCAATCTCTCCATCATGCTAAAAAGAACATAAGGCTAAATGATAAACAAATATTTCTGATGCACAAGACATTATTTTACAGTGCTAAGTACTGCTATTTCAGTGCGTACATCTTCACACAAGGCAGTGGCTAAACTTAAAGACATTCACTGAGTCATAGCATAACATATGCGTAATTATGAACTGTGGTAAGCACTAATGTGCTTTTATTACTTAAAGTTTATATAGCACTATACATTTTGCACCTATCTTAACTCTTTTGACTTTAAAAACTACCAAGTAATTTCATGTGGGTTGGTTATATAAGAAGCTTCATGACAAAATTTCCATTCTAGTTTACTGGGACTGGGTTTATTCACTAGTCTCTATTGCACTAAGGCAAACACTTGGCATTTGTCATCGTCATTAAGAAGTGTTTGCAAGTGGATAAGTCACCTAATTCTGTTGTCTCCCATCTTAAGTGGGGGTGAGGTAGGTTATAATCTCATAATTTTTGTAAGTTTCAATATAAGCTGCACACAATACACATATGGTATAAAATAGTGCTTGACAGAAAGTGAGAATAGTCTACTATTGTTCACAATCAAAGTATGGTCTCTGAGAGAAGCAATCTCTATTTTCTGGGTTTGTTAATATAGTTGGATCCCTCAGAAAGGTGCATGATTTCTCCTTAGCATTATTTCTTCAAAGACCAGTTTTTAAAATAGTATTAGGTTTGTGGGGAAAAGTGTCATATCACTGAGAATCTCAGTCACATCCTTGATTACTCGTGGTTGATAAGAGAACTTATGATGTGTATAGAGTGCATTACATATCAGAAGAACCTTTGAAAAGCCTGTGTTTAATCAGATGCTACTTATCCAAGTGCTGTGGTTTCAGAGAACAGTGGAGTTGAATATGTGTAGCAACCCAAGCATAAAACTGGAAGCAAAATAACTATTTTTTTTAGCATTACCATTCATAAAATCTAAATAATTTAAGGAGAAAATCTTAGAATTACTAGGTGATGTTGGTGACTGTGAAGTGAAATACTGTAGGAGATGATACATTGCAACGGAATTCTCTTTGGTTTCAGCTAAGTTTTCTATGGAAAGAATTGAATTTTCAATAACATTTAGGAATGATGATTTACAATTGATTCTTAATAGAAAAAAACCTATTTGGAATTTCTTCTGCTGGCTAGTCTGAGCTAAATCTTCAGTCACATCCATATCCTATCAAATGAAGACTTTTACTCCAAAGGAGAGGGAAATCTGATCTTAGGGCAATTGCTGAGATGAATTGAAAAGGGTACAGTTTCCAAACAATAGTGGAGAATCAAAGCCATCTCTTTCTGTGTGGTTCAAGACTGATGCTCTGTCTTCCATCTCCTCTCTTGGGCTGGTTAAGAAGGCTTTTAGAAGGGCATATCTCTGAAGTTAATTAGAAAAGCCACAGCCCAGTTAGTATTAGATCAAATGGTTTTCAAAAATTTGTGAATAAATTTTATTGAGGAAATGAATATTCATACTATAAAAGAAATTAGGCAGGCTTTTTTTATACTGTATCTAGACTATCTTTTATGAAAATTAAAATATAGCATATTTGGGGCAAGTAGTTAAATCACTAGAGTTAGTAGCCAGATGTTATTTATTGCAATCTAGGCTAACCTTAATTTTATCTTAATTGTCTTCTCATTATCTGAATAGAGTTGTTCAGTTTGCTTATGTATGAATGTTGGGTTAAGGAGAATTTCTTCTGAGACCGGATGTAACAGTAGGCAGAAACTGCATAACAAGCATAACAAATGTTTTCCCAGGAAGTGATTGAGATTTGATGAACTCAACTTTGTATTGAAGGCTTGGTCTCCAATGCAGTAGTGTTCTGAAGCGAGGCCAACGAGAGGTGACTTTGACTTCTCCAATGAGTTCATCTATAGATTCATAGCTTATTAGGCTATAGGCAGTGGTAGGAACTAGGTTACTAGGAACTTGCCTTTGAAAGGTTTGTTCTATCTCTTGCCTCCTCTTCTCTGTCTTCTATGAAATAAGTAACCTCACCTGACATTTGTGACAACCACACAATAGTGTGATACTGAAATATTTTATGCTTTTATCTTTTGTACAAACAATGGAGCCAGCCAACCACTGGCTGACATCTCTAAAATCATGAGCTGAAGGAGATTTTTCTTTCTTTTAAGTTCTTTTCCTCAGATATTTTGTCACAGGGACAGAAAGTTCCTGCCGTACTTGGTAACTGATGAAGGGGTCAAAGATTGTAAATTTAATTCTCACAAACCAACAAAATAAAACAAAGATGTAAGGTAAAGCAGAGAAGTTATCCAGAAACTAATAGTTGCAGTCTGGTGCAAAGACAGCCCATGAAGCCCACCTAACAATGATGATGTATTGTGTCTGTTAGGCACCTTGGGCTGGGGATAAATCTTCACTTACACTTGTGGACTTCATCTTCTTTCTCAATAGAGGTCTGACAAATTAAGGGAAAATGGTACTTTGATTAAAGTCAGTTTGAAAGTGGTCAAATAAATCCCAGAAGCTTAAGACCAGAGATTTCTTCTTATAGTTCTTGGATTTGGAAATGCTATCATCAGCAACACTGCGACCCCTTTGAGGCTTTAGCAAGAACTCATTTCTTGTCTCCTAGTTTTTGGTGGCTGACAGCCTTCCTTGGCTTATAGCCATACCTGAGCATTTCTGCCACTGTGATCACATTGCTTTTTTATTTTCGGTCTGTCTTTTCCTCTTTGGTGTCCCAAATCTCTCTTCCTTTTCTTATGAGAATAGTTGTCTTGGGATATAGTATAGACACTGATAATCCAAGATGATCTCCTGATTTTGAAGTATTTAAAATCTTTCCACTGTTTCATTTTCCATGTCTTTAAAGAAAAATGGCGTGGTCTCATTTTAGGGAAAGACCCTAGGTAGAGATGGGACAGTAAGACTGAATGCTGGTGTGGAGCCAAAGTGACACAGATTTAGAACTGGAAGTGAAAATTTAGCAGACTTCTCATAACTATAAATGGAAAGTTGAAGGCAAAGCCAGCCTATTTCATAGTTAATTCACAAGTAGGGATTTCTTTTTGCTGGACTTCAAAACGTAGTGTAGGAAACAGTATCTTTTTGACAAAAAAAAAAAAAAAAAAAAAAAAAAAGCCTAGTCTACCCAGACAGAAGAGGAGTGTTGATAGAATAATTTCTTGGGTGTATTCTGTATTAGGTACTTTGTGACATGTTTTAGGTTCATTAATTTATTTCATCTTTATAAGATACTTTTTGGGAGAGGTTTTATTATACTTATTTGAAAGTGGAGTCACCTTAATCAGCCAAGTTAAATGGTAACCTAGTTAACACAAGTAGTATCATTCTAACAAAGAGCTGAGAAACAAACTTAGAATCTTTTGTATTTTTTGCAGGTGCTTTATCACTGAGCTGAACTCCAAGGCACAGTGTTCTTACGTAGCTCAGTCTGCCATTGAACTCCTCTTTTGCTGCTATGTTCTAACTGTTTAGATGGCAGATCTGTACCACCATGGACAGATAATAATTGGATATTCTAGAAAACCAGTCCCCCTATGACTAAGTAGTGATATGTAGATATGACTATTTGCCTGTAAAATTCTGGAAGGCAGTTTGATTTACATTCAGCATGAGGAGTCCAAAGCTTCACATTCCATCATCATTTCTGTCAGTCAGGGTTCTGAGATGAAAGCTAGTGTTCTGGACAAGGATGAGTGTAGTGTTCTGTTCTCAATACTTAGGTCAAAGAACATCTCCCCTCCAGTTCTAGTCTGCTTTACTTCAAAGCTTTGGAAAATTTAAAGAAATAAAAACAAACAAACAAATAAAAGGGTGAGGGAGAGAAGAAGGGAAGAAGTAAGGTAGGAAGGAAAAAAGAAGAAAATAGAAAGAAAATAGAGAAGAAAAGCACTCAGCGTCCAGGGAAGGTTCTGGATGCCTTGGGACTTAGCTTTGCTGACAGGAAACTTTCCCCAACAATATGTCTGCGTTGAAGTAGAAGAGACTTCTTTTTCATTACTCAAATTCCAAATGATTTTTCTCTCCTATCCCTATCAGATTTATTTTCTCTGCATTTACAGCCATCTCTGAAGCTGAAAACTACTGGTACCTCAGTAAGGAAAGTCCAACTACATAACAATGAAGAGATTGCTAGGGAGAATGACTCTATACTTTTTAAGGTATTGAAAAGAAGCAACGATTTTTTTAGCAAGAGCAAGACCTCGTTGATCACGTATGTTCAGCAGGGTCTTTACCAGTGTTTTTCAATCTGTGGGCTGAAACACCTTTGGGGGTTGAATGATCCTTTACAGGGATTGCCTGATACCACCAGAAAACACAGATATTTATATTACAATTCACAATCATAGCCAAACTACAGTTATGGAGTAGTAGCAAAATAATTAAAATAATTTTGGTGTTGGAAATCACCACAACACCTGAAACTTTATTAAAGGGTCGTAGCATTAGGAAGATTGAGAACCAATGTTCTATACAGTGGTGTTGTGTGTGTCCATATGTTCACAGAGACAAGGTTTTTTCAAGGTGTCTGGCTTCCATAGAAAAGAGAGAGGGAAAAAATATCAGTGTCTAAGGAATATAAGAAAATATAGGGAAATCTTGACATTGTTTTTCAGACAAAAAAAAATTTAGGTTTAGGAGATCAAGACTCTTGTGTAACTTCATGCAGATTTCTCTCTACACCCCCTTCTCTCCATATTGAGGTGTTTTCACTGCTTCTCAAGGCAAATATGCCTGGGTAGACACTCTCGCATTATTTTTATGTTTATTTTATTTTTAATGTTTATTTTACCTTTTCAGCTTATTAAATTTTATTCCTTGGGTAATAATAATTGAATTGATAAGGGCTGAGCTTCTGTTTTCCCTAGTCAATTAAAAGTCTGTCTAGTCTATGTTACCTAATAGGAGCTGGGACACATGTGACATGCATTGTGTAGATAATAATTTATGCCTCCTCCTTCTCCCTTTTTTAAAGTAGGTTTTTGTATGACAGACTTACCTGGGCTTGAGAAATTTAAAACCCAGAATGGATCAGCAATGAAATCCCAACGTAGAATATTGTTTAATCCTAAAAATTTAAACACTAAATATTGTCAAAGAAACTGTTACTAGACTATGATCATACACATGTAGTTGTAATCACTCTCTCACAGTACATTAAAGTCTGGCAATAGAAAAGACTAGGACAATGTTTATTATTTAAGTGATACTGAAATTCTACTAGAAGGTTGACAAGATAAATCCAGTGAAGCTAAACTGCCCTTACACTGTGATAGCTACTAATTATTATTTGTGACCCTAATTAGAAGCTATCCACTTGGAGCTGGAGAGATGACTCAGTAGTTAAGAGTACTGGCTGCTCTTCCAGAAGACCCTGATTTGATTCCCAGCACTCATATGACAGCTCACATCAGTTCCAGGGATCTGACACCTTCACACCAATGTACATAAAATAAAGTTAAATAAACTGAGGAAAAGAAGTAAAAAGCCACCCACTTATCACATTTCTACTGTTTACTTATTGCGACATATTCCCATTTAGGGTAAATTATATATTTTTTTGACTAGTCCTTTGTACAAAATCTGCTAAACAAAACAAACAAACAAACAAAAAAACCCAAACCAATCAGCTAGTCAACAAAAAACAAACAAACAAAAACCATTTTCTGAATGAGTTAACCTTGATCAGATGTAAACAAACTATAAATTATTACATTGTTTATCAATCATCTTAAAAAATGAGGCATAAGTTGCTGTCTTCTTAAAACATCTCACAACATGTCTAGCTCCCATTTCCAAACAAATTTCTTTACTAATACAGTAAAAATTACCAGTTCTATAAATGTGAGCACTTACTAGACAGTGTACAAGAACAACTTTATCAGCACAGATGTCTCATTATCTCTTTGTCCCCCGCCCATAGCAGACATAGCAGGCTCATATTATGCATCTCATGTAAAAAACTCCAGATATTTAGAGAATGTTTGTGTGTGTGCATGTGTGTATATGTATACCCATATATATTTAAAAGTATATAATAATTCTAAAATTATACCAACAATTTTATTAACATAATTTTGTAGTTGATGTAAAAAGCGATTTTTAATTGAACATTAAATTATATATCTCATGAGCACATTATTCTAAAAGACTTCAAATGTACTTTAGTATAACCTATGAAATAATGAAATATACAGTAATGAGGCATAAACGTCATTTTGATTTTCGTTCTACACATACTTTTTTTCTTTTCCCACGTCTCTCTAAAATGTTCTTTTTCTCCTACTGCATTCTTTGAATCTGTTTTTACTCTAGTATAATGGAGAGCTTTTACTTTGAGCAACTGCCAGAGCCTATATGCTATTCTTTAAGATAGTGCCTCAGGGATATGGGCCCCACAGGCTGCTTTTTTCAGGAACTGCTGTTGGTGTCAATTTGTACAAGGACTTGCTTCTTTTTGTGCCTGTTAATTCTTCAGAGCACAAGTGATCTCCCTCACCCTTAGAACCCATCAGGCAAGTTCACCTTCCCCCTTTCTCATCCCCAGGACAAATTAAGAATGTGAAACCTTTCACTCATAACAAAACAATGATAGTGCTGGTAACAGGACCTCACATTAATCAGGTTTTTCAAAGCAGAGGCCGCAACCTGCTGCCCTTGTCTGGCTTGCTGGTAGGTGTTTTTCTTTCCAGGCTCTCTTTAGGGCCCCGCATTATTCTTTAGCCCTGCAGGACATTCTCCTTGGAAATGGTTCACTTTTCAGACAGCCCCTGTGTTGATCAGTAAGACCGGAGAGCCACCGAAGAAATTTGAACTTCTAATGATCGTCTTTTATATTTCTGTACAATAGACAATGACTTTCTGCACGTTAATGGCATCAGTCTGCAGAGAGGCAGCCGTGGAAAGAGATGGAGTGTGGAGAAAGGACAGCCATTCCGGCTTGGTGTGCTGTGTCATCATGGTGGAAAAATCCGTTTCAACAGCCGAACTGTGGCTGCTGACGGAAATATTCAAAGTCCCTGCAAGGCCCAGAAAAGGGAGGATGAGATGGAAGAACAAGTTCCTCCCCAGATGAACACGCAAGTGGTAGATGGCAGTAGAAAAGACGTTTTGCTCTGTTCTAATTCTTTTCTCTAATATTAAAGTTATAGAATACACTCATAAAGACCTCCAAACTTTGCCAGGCTGACTGAAAACCATTTATGTTGTATACAGATTTGTTGGACCAAGCTCGCCCTCTGCTGATCAATGAAAATATTACCAGATAGGATGCACCAGATTAAAGAACTCAGGCTTGTGCATTGGATCTTATGGAATTACATTTTACTTTAAATTCAAATATAATTTGTATTGTGGTGGAAATGCTCTCTGTATGCTGTAAATAAAGGACTGTTTTGGCCTATGCACAGCACCGTAGAAGTGGGTGGAGAATCAGAGCCAGGCAGGTAGGAGAAGGGTGGAGTTAGTCAGTCGTCATCCAACCCCCAAAGGAGGAACATATAGAGGTACAGGTGAGCCACGGGCTGAGCCACGTGGTGGGAAGATTAATGGAAATGGGTTGAATTAAGATGAAAGAGCTAGCTAGTAATGTGCTTAAGATATGGGCCAAACAGTATAAAGGATATAAGCGTGTGATTCATTTCTTTGGGGGACAAAAGCTACCTCGGACCAGGTCTAAACCTCCGGGCCTGAAAGGGCCCAGAAAAATTTCTACAACATTGTATTATTAACAATAATACTTCATTAATTATCAGGTGTTAATAAGTGCTTTTTGTCATGAGTCTGGTAGTGAGTATTTTTGGTTTTCTTGGATCTTTAGGTATATTGTAATTAATTACTCTGTCAGGAAAGCAAAAAGGTAACCACAGATGACATATGCATGGTGTGAATAAATGTATGTTTCTATGTTTCAATAAAACTTTATTTACAGATGCAACCAGCCTGGGTTTGGTCTTTAAAGCAGTAAACTTGTAGCTGTATTGAGCTACGAAAAAAAATATTAACACCAGAAAAATGATGCATTTTTAAAAAGCAAAGTTATTCTAGGAGAGGTAATTATAATTTTTGGTTAAAGGTTGTCATCACTTTATTTACACTTTGAGATAATGAAGTTGTTGATGATGATTTTGATTTACATTTGCTCTCATCTTGTAAACATACCTCAAAATGAGAGGTCAGTGACTGTGTATGTGTTTCTGCCATATACAAATGACAAGACAAAGGCTTTGGAGAGTTCCTCAAAGTTAATCCAGCCACCTTCCTTATTTACTGAGTCAGCTGTCTATGACTGTGGTGCTTTGGTAAGACACTGCATATCATAATGCTTTGAAACATCAAGCAATGAAGCAAAGATCAGCACTAGGAATATGTTCAGAAGAGGCAAGAGGGATATCCATGGCTTCCTTCTGCATGGGATCAGACCTAGATGAATGATTAAAAAACCACAAGCCAGAAGCAGCATTTTCAAAAAAACCATACATGTTTAATAGAAAATTAACTTGCACACACTTTAATTTTTATGATTTCATAAAGTTTTTGTATGTTTAGTTTGGTGGTTGTCACCCCACTGCTAATTTCAGCACTGTTCCCATAAGCCAAATGTCTGGAATTGCACAGATAAACAAAGAAAATGTGGCATATGTATATTTAAGGGAATATTTCTCAAGCCATTTAAAGGTCCTTAGATATTGAGGACCTTGCTTATATTAAGAGAATTTAGGGACAGACCTTTAGCAAAGAAAATATTTTATTTATTTTAATGCTTTATCAGTTCTACCAAAGTTGGATTTTAAAAATCCATTATATGAAATAATGGGTTTCCTTGTGTAGCCTTCTACAATTCTCTCACTTCCCCCACACATACACTGAATTTAAACTATGCATGTGAAAGAAAAGGCTCACTATTTGTCTTCCTGTGGCTGGTTAATTTCTTTACCATTATAACCTGTAGTTGTACCTATTTTCCTTAAAATGACAAAATTTCTTTCTTTTTATCGTGTAAACTTCATGATATGTGTATATAATACTTTTTCTATCAATTTATCCATTAGTGGGTATCTTGGTTGACTTTGAATTGACCATCACAAATTATTAAGTGGCTGAACAAATCATGTCTGCAAAATGCTAACAGATTCCCTTAGGTAGGTACCCAGGGGATAGTTCTATGTTTAGCCTTTTGAGGAAACTGATTTTTATAACAGGTGTATGGAAAGGCTTCTTTCATATTTCTGTCAGCCTATGCTATGATTTTTTTTCCTTTATTTTACCCACTCTCATTATGGTGAGAAGACATCTTAGTATAGTTTTGATTTGCATTTCTGTCCAGACTATTTGTTATTCATTAGTAATTTTTTGACAACTCTCTGTAAAGTTCATCCACCCATTCATTGATTGGATTATTGCTTCTCTTTTCTTCAGTGTTTTCTTTTTGGAGTTCATTTTCTAAAATTCTTATTTTTTAATATTAATTCTATGTCATATAAATAACTGGCATAGGAATCTCTTAAATATGTCAATTGTTTCCTTTACTGTGGAGAGCTGTGGGGTTTTATATAATTCTATTTTAAACTTCCTTTATGATTGGAATTATTTTTGAAACTCTTTGATTATACTTATCCCTTAAAGTATCTTCTGGTAGCTTTTATGGCTTTAGTTGTCAGAGAAAAATGAACACAGAGTTAAAGGAAGCTATACAAACCTAGTTACATTCTTCTACACATGGATCAACTATGCCCAATCCCAGCAGTATTGTTTAAAAGATCGTCCTTTAAAAAACATACATCTATACAGTTTGGGGCATGATTGTTGATTATGTTCAGCAATACAATTTTATCATAAAGCTCTGAAGGGTAGCTAGGAGCATTGGCTTTTTCAAAGGTCTTAAGTCTTACTTAGCCCCCCCCATACATCTTTACTCTGATCACCCATTCTCAAACCATTGAATTATTCTTACTCTATTATTTTTATATCCCCATTTTTACCACCTGCCATATAAACCTCTTTGAATTCTTCCTGTTATAGCTCTTTACTGGATTCCTACCTTCTCTGAGTACTTCAATAAAGCACACATACAAATAAAGATTCAAAGCAAACATTCACATATGAAAAAGAAGACATAGCACTGTTTTTCTGGGTCTGAGTTATCTCACTCAGAAGGATTATTTCCAGCTCCATCTATTCACCTGCAGATTTCATTTTTTGCTAGGGAGGAATAAATGTCCCTTGTGTATATGTGACAAATTTTTACTATCCCATTCATCATTTGATATTCTAGACTGTTTCCATGTTTTTACTATTATGAGTAAGGTAGCAATAAGTATGGGCAAGCAAGTAACTCTGTAACAGGTTCTCAAGAGATGATGTTTTATGATATAGCTAAATGATAGGGTAGCTATTTAGCTTTTGAGGAACCTCCACAATGATTTCCATTGTGGCTGAACTAATTTGCTCTCTCAATAATAATGATCATACATACATACATTCATTCTTGCATATATGTTCCTAAATAAATAGATAAGTACAACCCCCCCTCTCTCTATATATATATACATATATATGTTACTTGTATAGCTTTTGAACTGACCATTTGGTATTGAATAATCAATTAGTGTGCTCCTCCCTGACCAAGACATTCTCCTGCTCTCAGCATTACTTAGTTGCTTGTAATTCTTTATGTAAAACTGAATCAGTGCCTGCCTTTGAAGTCGAGGTGTGTCTCTTGTACGCAGCAGGATAGATTCTATTTCTTTATTCATCATTTTAGGGTGTGTCTTTTTAAAGGTGGATTGAGTCCATAGATATTAAGGAATATTAATGACCAATAATTGTTATTTCCTGTTATTTTTGTTGGTAGTGTGTGTGTTTCCCTTCTTTGGATTTTTCTTCTGTGAGATTATCTATTGCTTGTGCTTTCATGGGTGTGTCTGGTTTCTTTTGGTTGGAGTTTTCCCTCTAGTTCTTTCTGTGGGGCTAGATTTTTGGATAGGTATTATTTAAATCTGGTCTTGTTGTGAAATATATTGTTTACTCCATCAATGGTGATTGATATTTTTGCTGGGTATAGTAGTCTGGGCCATGGTCTTTTAGTGTCTGTATAACATCTGACAAGGACCTTCTTGCTTTCATTATTTCCACTAAGTAATCTGGTATTATTCTGATGGGTCTGCCTTTATAGGTAACTCAGCTTTTTTCCTTTGCAGCTCTTAATATTCTTTCTTTATTCTGTAGGCTTAGTGACTTGATTATTATGTGGCAAGTAGACTTTTTATGGGGGTCTAGTCTATTTGGTGTTCTATAAGCTTCTTGTATCTTTATAGGCATTTCCTCCTTTAGGTTGGAAAAGTCTTCTTCTATGATTTTGTTGAATATATTTTTCTGTGCCTTTGAGTTGGTATTCTTTTCATTCTTCAATTCCAATTATTCTCAGGTTTGGTGTTTTCATGGTGTCCCATATTTCCTGGATGTTTTGTGTTATGACTTTTTTGGTTTTAATGATTTTTGTCTGACGTATCTATTTCCATTATTGAATCTTCCACTCCAGAGATCTCTCTTCTAACTCTTTCATTCTATTGGTTATGTTTGCATTGTAGTATCAGTTTGTTTCTTCAGATTTTCTATTTCCAGTATTGCCTCAATTTGTCTTCTTTATTGCTTCTATTTCAATTTTTAAATCTTGGTATGTTTCCTTTCCTTCACCTGTTTTATTTTTCTTGTCTTTTTTTAAAAAATTTTCTTTCAGGGATTCATTGATCTCTTCCATTTTTTTTGTTTGTCTTTTCTTCTATTTCTTCAAAGAAATTTTTTATATCCTCTTTTAAGGCTTCTATTAGCTTCATAAAGTTGTTTTGTTCTGTTGCTTCTGCATTGCCATGCTCAGGTCTTGATATTGTAGAACCACCAAATTCTTCTGGTGCCATGTTGTTCTTTATGTTGTTATTTGAATTCTTCCAGTAGCATCTGCCCACTGCTTCCTCAGTTCACTGCAGGATTTGTCTGAATCTCAACGAGTTGATTTTGGAGCAATCTGTTCTGGCTATGTCTGTGTCTCAGGAAGCCTGTCTTGGTTCTATCTGGATTCTTGGTAGACTTGGAGATACTGTATTCTTTTTACAGTGACCCCTCTTAATCCAACAAGTGCTGATACACTATGGGTTTCAGGAGGCCATTTTTGATTCAGTAAATGCTGAGAAACTTAGGGTCTCAGGTAGCTATTCTTGATCTAATAGAAACGGAGGAACTCTCTCAGCCTGTTAGTCTCTCTCTTTGTCTCTTAGTCTCTTAAATTGCTGTGGGCCTGGGGTCTGTGGGCTTTTGGTTGTCCCTGAGGTTGCTAAGTTTACTGGGGAATGGGATGGGGTTTTGGAGCTGGGGTGTCCAGTGTACTGGGTTTTACTGGGGCTTTGTGCCTGCAGGGGATTTTCTTGCTGGCTTGTATTTAGGGCCTAGCTGAGTGGGGCTGAGGTCTCAAGGGCTGTGTCTCTGGGATGTGTTTCAGAGACTGGTTTCCCCTTGGCCTGGGCTGGATATCCCTCATTATTTAGTCTGCTGTAGGTCTGGAGTCTGTGGGTTTCTGGTTATCTCTGAGGTTTCTCCATATCTTTTAAATTATAAGGATCAATGAAAACTGAAGCAAATTTATTTCAAAATTATTAAAGATTTAAAATAAACAGATTTAGCAGGTATTCATGTATCTAAACTTAATTTAGAATAATTAGTGATGAAACTTATGTTTAGTAATGACACATCAGTTCCAGTCAAAAGGCCTATGGTCTTCCAGAGTATGAAGAAATTATTTTTAAAGTACTGTAATGATAGATTTATATCAATTTAATACAAGCTAGAACAATTTTGGAAGTTGGAACTTCAAATGAGAAAATGCATCCATCAAATTGTTTCCACTGTCAGGCATTTTCTTGACTGATGGTTCATGTGGGAGGGTTCAACCTATTGTAGACAGTGCCGCCCTTGGGCTAATGGTTCTGGGGTTTATAAGGAAAAACACTGAGCAAGCCATAAGGAGGAAGCCAGTAAGCAACAATACTCTATGGCTTTCGCATCAGCACCTGTGTTTTATGATATTTTGTTTGTGCTCTGACAAATAAAGCTTACCTGAAGATCAGAGGGTGAAGCTAGCCACTAGTTAGCCATAGAGGGCAGGAAGTTGTGGCTCACACATTTATAATCCCAGCACAATTGGAAGGTGGAGACAGAAGAATATTGAGTCTCCTTTTGGCTTTAGGATTTTACTACAATATCTAATGCCTGGATTTTATTGATAAGACTAACTAGGCTCACGAATCACTCCTGCCTCCAGGTTCCTGCCCTATTTGGGTTTCTGCCATGACTTCTTTCAGTGATAGACTATGATATAGAACCGTAAACTGAAATAATCCCATTCCTCTCTAAGTTGGTTTTGGTCATAGTATTTTATTATAGCACTAAAAACCTCAATTAAGACATGCTTTTTCTTAGTACATTCAAATTGCTGTAACAAAATGCTTTAATTTGAGTTGTTTGTAAAGAACAGAATTATTTTTTTTTAGGGTAAACAGACTGGACCACCTAAAGTCAAAGCAATTATGGTTTTATGACTTGATATAGGCTATATTTTTCACAAATGAATCCTTCTTCATATATCTATACATGGTAGAAAGAAAAAGACAGCTTCCCAAGGCTTTGCTTTTCTTCTTAATAAAGAAATTAAGCACCCCCCACACTTGCGGTCTCTTCTTTCATCACTTATCACATCTCAAAGGTCCTACCTACTCCTACCATCCCTTCCATCATCTTCTACAGTCATCTCTACTACTATTCCTGCCACCACTGCCACATCATTCCTACCAACTTCAAATAAACTTTCATGGGACACAAATGTTGAAACCATAGCAGGCCTGAAGCAGGCCTGACTTTTGAGATGGTTCTGGCACCAGGTATTCTGTCCATGTCTTTACATTGGAGAACAGAGAAAATAATGGCATGAGTCATGAGACAAGATTGAAATTGTAATGAATACAAAGGGAGAATAATGATTGGCTGACACAAGAAGGAAAAAGAAAGATTCCTTCTTTATGGTACCCCAAGGAGTGTGTATTTGATCCAGACTTTGAAGATTGAATGGGATTGATTTTAAGTACAAGTCAAGTTGGAAAAGGATTAATGGCCCAAAGCAGGAGAAGGATGAATGAACAGACATTCTGGTCAGAAGCAGAAGGATGAATGAACAGACGTTCTGGTCAGAAGCAGAAGGATGAATGAACAGACGTTCTGGTCAGAAGCAGAAGGATGAATGAACAGACGTTCTGGTCAGAAGCAGAAGGATGAATGAACAGATGTTCTGGTCAGAAGCAGAAGGATGAATGGTCAGAAGCAACAAATTAATGAAGATAGAAGATGGAGTGTATAGTGCATAGAAAACAAAATGTTATGGTTCTATTGTATATACTTGCATAGGGCAATTGTGTCAGGAAGGTTGTTTAGGACACAATTATAAAGGGCATTTAAAACAACTAAATAGACTAATAGATACAAGGTGAATATTCCTTATCTAAAATGCCCAGGGTGTGGAGTGTTTTAAATTTGGGGCTTTTCCATTTTCCCTGTTAGATGACTCCTAACGAGACACACTAATTTCACTCCTCATGATGTTTCATTTTTTTGCATTTGTTGAGCATGAAAAGATTAATAGCTGGTGTGAAAAATTCTCATTTGAAATTAGGAACTTAATAATAAGGTTTTATTTTTTTATACAATGACATCTTTCCTTTATTATGAATAAAGTCATATTTTTATCCATGTACATCCTTGTTCAAGCTCCCATCCCCCTCCCACCCCTTCTAGTCACTCTCTCTTCTCCACATCTCTTTATCTCCTCCCCAGCAAGGGCAGGAGGTCCCAAGGTCCTAATATGGCTTAATTCAGCATCCACTCCTGGCAGATCCAGTTTCCTTACCCCACCATCAAGACTGGGTCAGGTGTTCCTCTGGAGGGAGTGGGATCCAAAGTGCCAGTCCAAGGTATTTCAGATCCTAAGCTGTTTAGTGGTTGTGGTTTGTAGCTTGGACATGTTTTGCTTTTTGCTTTTATTGTTTAGAGTCCACTAATGAGTGAGTACATCCCCTGCTTATCTTTCTAGGTTTGTGATACCTTGCTCAGGAGGATATTCTCCAAACCCATCCATTTGCCTGCAAATTTTAGGATGTTAGTTTTTGTACTGCTGAGTAGTACCCCATTGTGTAGATGTACCACAGTTTGTTAAATCATTCTTCAGTTGAGGGGCATCTAGGTTGTTTCTAGGTTCTTGCTATTACTAATAATACTGCTATGAACATCGTTGAGCTAATGCCTTTGGAGTGTCTTTAGGGTATATGCCCAATAGTGGTATTACTGGATCCTTGAAGAGATTGATTCTCAGTTTTCTGAGAAGCTTCCATACTGCATTCCAGAGTGGCTGAACAAGCTTACACTCCCACCAATAATGGAGGAGTTGTAAGGATTCCTGGCATTCCCTAGCTGAGCACCTCAACTCAGGTGGGATGCCCCATGTTGGGCGCCATATCACCCTTTTGTTTATTATAAAAAGAAAACTGGGTTTATGGGGGTGGAGCTGTCTCTGGCTGCTTCCTGCTGATACAGGAGTGGAAAGATGTCTGCTGGATTCCTTAGTTGCTTGTAGATTGAGAATTTGAGTCACAGGAACCTGTTTTTTGGAGCTCAGAAAAAATCATGAGTTAGTAAGATAACTTTGGGAAGTGATAATATAGTGAGTGGTGTACTCTGCTAGTTCTGGAGATGGAAAAAGGTTCTTGAGAGGGGGTAGGAAATGGTCTGTTTTACCTGCATTGACTTTGTTTCTTTTGGGCTTGGGTGGGTATTTGTTTTACCTGTATTGACGTTGAAAATGGCTCTTGAAGCGGCAGATGTGGAAGTGGTGAGGGTTGAGCCAAAATACCTTGGAGCCATTTGTTGACCTTCATCTTAGAAGCAGACTGGAATGCAAAACTCAGAGATGGGGGATTTTAGAGAAATGATTTATATTTGGTGGTCCACCTGGGAGACTGGAGCTGACAAGATGAAGCAAAGTGAACAGAGGTGCCTAGAGCAGTTAACAGTGTGAATTTAGGTGAAATGTAATTTGCTTTTTATTTTGACAATGGAGAGGCTAGAAAGAGAAGTGAGACCTCAAAGTTCTTGCTGCAGGACTGAGAGTATATGGCTTTTAGTGTCCATAGAGAGACTACTCAAGGCTCCCTCTTTGCAATGAGGGTGGTCAGCTTAGGGAACCCCTGGCTGCATTAACTGCCCATGGTCAGACCTTAGATTAGTTGAGAGTGATCTCTGTGTAATGTCTCTTTGCCGCTCAGGGTTAGGAGACATTTACTTAGACCAGCATTCCCTTGATGGAGTCTTTTTTTTTCTTTATTTATTTTGTATTTATCAAGAAAAACAGCAAATTGAACTTAAAATGCTGATAAGTTAACAATAAATATAAAGAAAATAAAAATCATAAGCATGACTTATCAAGAGTGATAATGCAAATAATTTGCTACACATAAAATTACTTTGTGTTCAGCTTTCCCTCTGAATTATTTTTTCTATCCCTATATATCCTTATTCAAGGTCCCTTCCCCCTCCTGCCACATCAGGACATTTTTTTCTTCTCAACAACTTCCCATCTCCTCCCTGGGCAGGCAGCAGACAGTCCCATAGTCCCACTGATCCAATAATGCTTAGTTCAATCTCTACTCCTGTCAAATCCAGGTTTGTCCCTCCTCCCTCAAGAGTGAATCAGGTGTTCCTCTAGGTGGAGTGGGATCCAAAGGGTCAGTCCAGGGTGATTCTGATCCCAAGCTGTTCAGTGGTTGTGGTTTGCAGCTTGGGTATGCTTTCCTTTTTTCTTGTTTGTTTGTTTAGAGACCACTAATGAGTGAGTATATCCCCTACTTATCTTTCTGAGTTTGTGATACCTCGCTCAGGAGAATATTCTCCAAGTTCATCCATTTGCCTGCAAATTTTTAGGATATCATTTTTTCTTACTGCTGAGTGGTACTCCATTGTGTAGATGTACCACAGTTTATTAATCCATTCTTCAGTTGAGGAACATCTAGGTTGTTTCCAGGTTCTTGCTATTACAAATAACGCTGCTATGAACATAGTTGAGCTAATGCCTTTGGAGTGTGAATGTGCCTCTTTAGGGTATACACCCAGAAGTGGTATTGCTGGGTCCTTGGGGAGATTGATTCTCAATTTTCTGAGAAACTGCCATATTGCATTCCAAAGGGGCTGAACAAGCTTACACTCCCACCAACAATGGAGTAGTGTTCCCCTTGCTCCCCATCCTCTCCAACATAGGCTGTCATCTGTGCCTTTTATCTTAGCCAATCTAACAGGTGTCAGGTGGTATCTCAAAGTTGTTTTGATTTGCATTTCTCTGATGTCTAAAGATGATGAACACTTTTTCAGGTGCCTTTCAGCCATTTGTAATTCCTCTGCTGAGAATTCCCTTTTCAGATCTGAACCCCATTTTTTGATTGGGTTATTCAAGGTTTTGGGCTCTAGATTCTTGAGCTCTTTATATATCTCAGAGATCAGTCCTCTATCACTTGTAGGGTTGGTGAAAATCTTTTCCCATTCTGTAGGCTGTTGTTTTGTCCTATTGACAGTGTCCTTGGCTTAACAGAAGCTTCTTAGCTTCAGGAGATCCCACTTATTGATTGTTGGTCTTAGTGTCTGTGCCACTGGTGTTATATTTAGGAAGAGGTCACCTGTGCCAATTTGTAGAAGTGTATTTCCCACTTTCTTTTCTATCAAGTTCAAAGTGGCTGGGTTTATGTTGAGGTCTTTGGTCCACTTGGATTTGAGTTTTTTGCAGGGTGACAGGTTTGGAACTATTTGCATTTTTCTACACACTTCCATCCAGCTATGCCAACACCATTTGTTAAATATACTATCTTTTTTCCATTGAATGTTTTGGGCCTCTTTGTCAAAGATCACGTGTTCATAGGTTTTTGAGTTAATGATTAGATCCTCAATTTTATTCCATTAATCCACAAGTCTGTTTTTATGCCAGTACCAGGCTGTTTTTATTATTGTAGTTCAATAGTATAACTTGAAGTCAGGGATGGTGATGCCTCCTGCGGTTATTTTGTTGAGTAAAATTGTTTTGGCAATCCTGGCTTTCCAAATGAAAATAAATCCTGTTATTCCAAATGAAATTGAGTATTATTCTTTCAAGGACCAAAAAATATTGTGTTGGGATTTTGATGGGCAGTGCATTGAATCTGTAGATTGCCTTTGGTAGATTTGCTATTTTTACTACGTTGATCCTACCAATCCAGGAACATGGGAGAGCTTTCCATTTTCTGATATCTTCTTCAATTTCTTTCTTCAGTGATTTAAAATTTTTGTCAAATAGGTCTGTTACTTCTTTGGTTAAAGTTACTCCAAGGTATTTAATACTTTTTGCAGCTAATATGAAGGATAATGTTTCCCTTATTTCTTTTTCAGCTCTTCTATCTTTAGTGTATAGAAGGGCTACTGATTTCTTTGAGTTTATCTTGTATCCTGCTGCATTGCTGAAGGTGTTTATCAGCTGAAGCAGTTCCTTAGAAGAATTTTGTGGGTCACTTATGTATACAATCATATCATCTGCAAATAGCGATAGCTTCACTTCTTCTTTTCCAATTTGTATGCCCTTAATCTCTTTTCATTTCCTTATTGCTTTAACTAAAATGTTGAGAACTATATTGAATAGATAAGGGGAGATAGGAAATCCTTGTCTAGTTCCTGATTTTAGTGGGATTGCTTTGAGTTTTTCTCCATTAAGTTTGATACTGGCTGTCGGCTTCTCGTAATTGGCCTTAATTATATTTAGGTATTCTCCCTGTATTCCTGATCTCTCCAGGGCTTTAATCATAAAGGAGTGTTGTATTTTGTCAAAGGCTTTTTCTGCATCTAAGGATATGATCATGTGGTTTTTTCCTTTTAGTTATTTTATATGATTGATAACATTTACAGTTTTTCGTATGTTAAACCAGCCCTGCATTTCTGGAATGAAGCCTACTTGGTCGTGGTGGATGATATCTTTTACGCATTGTTGTATACGGTTTGCCAAAATTTTGTTGAGAATTTTCGCATCAATATTCATGAGTCAAATTGGTCTGTAATTCTCCTTCTTTGATGTTTCTTGAGTGGTTTGGGTATTAGGGTGACTGTGGCCTCATAAAAGGAATTTGGCAATATTCCTTCAGTTTCTACCGTGTCAAATAGTTTGAGGAGTAACGGTAGTAATTCTTCTCTGAATGTCTGGTAGAATTCGGCACTGAAACCATCTGGACCAGGGCTTTTATTTTTGGGGAGGTTTTTAATGACAGCTTCAATTTCCTTAAGGGTTATAGGCCTGTTTATGTAATTAATCTGATCTTCATTTAATTTTGGTAGATGGTACCTGTCCAGGAAGCTGTCCATTTCTTCTAGGTTTTCCATTTTGGTGGAATACAGATTTTCAAAATATGACCTGATAGTTCCCTGTATTTCCTGAGGGTCTGTGTTATGCCCCCCTTTTGGTTTCTGATTTTGTTGATTTGAACACTCTCTTTCTGTTTTTTGATTAGTTTGGCTAAAGGCTTATCTATGTTGTTAACTTTCTCAAAGAACCAACTCTTAGATTCATTGATTCTTTGTATTGTTCTTTTTGTTTCAATTGTATTGATTTCAGCTCTAAGTTTGATTATTTCCTGCTGTATACTCCTTCTAGATGAGTTTGCTTCTAATTGTTCTAAGGCTTTCAGCTGAGCTGTTAAGTCTCTAGTGTGGGATTTCTCTAGGTTTTTTATATAGGCATCTAGTGCTATGAATTTTCCTCTTAAGACTGCTTTCATTATGTCCCACAAGTTTGGATATGTTGTGGATTCATTTTCATTAAATTTTAGGAAAACTTTAATTTCTTCCTTGACCCAGAGATGGTTCAGCTGAGTGATGTTTAGTTTCCATGAGTTGGTAGGCTTTCTGTGGGTTTTGATGTTGTGGAACTCTAACTTTAGACCCTGGTGGTCCATTATGTTACAAGGGATTATTTCCATTTTTTTGTATCTGTTGATATTTGCTTTATGACCAATTATGTGGTCAATTTTGGAGAAAGTTCCATGAGGAGCTGGGAAATATGTATATTCCTTTGCATTTGGTTAGGAGCTTCTATAGATATCTATTAAATCCATTTGCATCATAATCTCTTTTAGATTCCTTATTCCTCTGTTGAGTCTCTGTCTGGTTGACCTATCCAGGGTTGAAAGTGGGGTATTGAAGTCTCCCACTATTAGAGTGTAAGAATTGATGTGGGATTCGAGCTTTAGCAGTGTTTCTTTTACATAAGTAGGTGCCCTTATATTAGGGGCATAAATATTCAACATTGAAATCTCCTCTTGACCAATTTTTTCTGTGATGAATAAGTAGTGACCATCTTGGTCCCTTTTTATTGCTTTTAGCTTAAAGTCTACTTTGTTAGATATTAGGATTGCTACCGCCACTTGTTTCTTAGGACCATTTGAGTGGAAAATCTTTTCCCAAACCTTTATTCTAAGCCTGTGTCTGTCCTTGTGGTTGAGGTGAGTTTCTTGTAGGCAACAGAGGGTGGCTTCTGTTGTTGTATCCATCTCGTTAGTGTGTGACGTTTTATAGGAAAGTTGAGTCCATTGATATTAAGGGAACTTAGTGACCATTGATTGATATTTGCTGCCATTTTTGGTGGTAACTTGTTTGTATTTCCTTTCTCTGGAGTATTCTTCTGGAGTATTGATTGTTTATGATTTCGTGGGTGTATCTGGGATCCTTAGGTTGGAGTTTTCCCTCTAATACTCTCTGTAGTGTTGAATTGGTAGATAGATATTCTTTCAGTCTGACTTTGTCATGAGATATCTTGTTTACTCCATCTATGGTGATTAGTAATTTTGCAGGGTATAGTATTCTAGTTTGGCAGCCATGCTCTTTTCCGGTCTGTGAGCCAAGCCTTTAACGGCTGAGCCATCCCTCCAGCCCTTTTCGGGTCTGTATAACTTCTGACCAAGCCCTTCTAGCTTTCATCGTTTCCACTGAATAGTCAGGAGTTATTCTGATGGGTCTGACTTTATATGTAAGTTGGCCCTTTTCTTTTGCAGCTCTTAAAATTTTTTCTTCGTTCGGTATGTTTCGGTGCTTGATTATAATGTGGCGCACTGACTTTTTTGGGGGGTTATCTATTTGGTGTTTTGTAAGCTTCTTGTATCTTTATAGGCATTTCCTTCTTCAGGTTAGGGAAGTTTTCTTTTATGATTTTATTGAAAACATTATCTGTGCCTTTGAGCTGATATTCTTCTCCTTCTTCTATTCCTATTATTCTTAAATTAGGTCTTTTCATGGTGTCCCAGTTTTCTTGAACATTCTGAGTTATGGCTTTTTTAGTTTTACTATTTTCTTTGACTGATATATCTATTTGAGCTACTGAGTCTTCCACTTCAGAGATTCTATCTTCCATCTCTTAAACTCTGTTTGTTATGCTTGTATCTGTGGTTCCATCTTTTTTCTTCAGATTTTCTGTTTCCATCTTTGCTTCATTTTATGTCTTTTTTATTGCTTCTATTTCAGCTTTTAGTTCCTGGCATGTTTCTTTCATAGTTTTGTTCATCTCTTCCAATTTTTTGTTTGTATTTTCTTCTATTTCTTTAAGGCTATTTTTCATATCTTCTTTGAGAGCTTCAATGATCATCATAAAGGAATTTTTGGTGTTGCTTCCTTCTGTTTCCTCTTCATTGTTCAGTTCAGTTCTTGTATTTGTAGGATTACCACTTTCTTCTGGAGTTACCTTGTTGTTCTTTATATTATTATGTAAGTTTTTGCACTGGTGTTTGCCCATGGCTTTAGTTGTTCACAATTAGGTGGCTCCTGGTCAGTTGTGGCACTAGGGCTTGTGTGTCTCCTCTGACCTCTGAGGAAAACGTCTGCTCAATCATTACTTCTGCACTGTGCAGGGGACTGAATTTCAAGTCTTCAATCTTTCTCTGATTGGCCAATTGGAGGTGGGGTGGCGGCCCTGCAAACTCTCTCAGCAGCAGCTGGGGGGACCGTGACTGGCAGAGTTTATCTCTGCCTGCTCCAGAGTGCCCTGGGACACACTCTGCAGACAGCACCCCATCCATGAACTGGAACTGGAACCGAAGGGAGCTCAACTCTCCTCTCCCTGGCAGTGATACAGGTGCTTGAGCCTGCTGACCCCTCCTCACCCCTGGGCGGGGTCTGAGTCTATCCTTCAGGGTCCCCATTCCTTATCTATTCACTCACTTGGAGGTGGTTATCCATGCTAATTCCCTCAGCAGCAGCTGGGGGGACTGTGACAGGCAGAGTTTATCTCTGCCTGCTCCAGAGTGCGCTGGGACACGCTCTGCCCCCTTGATGGAGTCTTAAACAAGGCCTGAATTTGCCTCTGTGAGGCTAAGCAAGAACAAGGCAGCATCTCTTCCGTTATATATCTTAAAAGCCAACTTTTGACTGGAGTCTGCCTGAGGTCTCTTCTCAAGGTCTAAGTTTTAGCTCCAATGTCAGGTTAAAAAACAGATCATACACTTAGGGATCTAGTATGAGCTGTGCCTGTTTTTAAATTCACCTTTAGTCTATAACTTAATTTGAATTTATCTGAGATAATGTGTCAACTTTTATTATCAGTTGCTCTTTGTAGAGGGAATACTGGATTCCTGTGGCCAGAAAGAGAAGAACAGAAAGCTGGAAAGGAAAGTTTAGTGTTGAGATATGAAAAGAAATAGGAAAACTTTTAAGAACAGAGAGATAGAAGGTTTAGAGTTGATAAAAAAAAGAGAGAGAGAGAAAAGATAAGAAAAGCTCTTTCTATCTTCTCATTGCATGCAAAAGTGAGCCCTCATAAAATATTGGAGTTAGTGAGCAGTTAGGCGGCTATTTTGAGTAATCTAAGGGGTAATAGCCATTTTGTTAAAACTGAAACAACCACAATTTCCATTAATTATGGACTCCACATCACTTGTTAAATGGGTAGAAGACAGAGCAACACTTTAGGAGCACTGGGCCTCATTCCCAGTTTTACATAGTAGGTGAAGTTGAAGTCACCCACATTCCACTAAATGGTCTCCAGTTCTCCATGTACTTCTCCTAGAGAGAGGTTGGAGCTCACATTTTTTTTTTTAAAGTATCATTATCTTTTAGTTGGCATATGAAGGAACACACACATTTCAGAATACAGCACTGCCATATTCTAGGTACTGTTAGTATATCACCTAATGGCTTTAATATGAAGAACACAAGTAAATAAGCAAAGGGCTTCAATGGAAGTTTCAGTGTAAGAAAATGAAGGTGGAGAGATTACATCGAGCCCATGGCTTTTAATTGTCACCCCAGGGCTTGTTCTACTATTACATTCAGAATTTCTTGAAAATTAGCAGACAAAAAAATGCAATGCAAGAGGGAATATACATTTCCTCTGAATGTGCATTTACTTTATAGTGTATTGACTTTCTATTTTCATTAAGCAGTTAAGAAAATGGACTTGGGGGGGCTGATTTTCTATCTCCCAGTTTTTTTCCCACCTCTGCAACAAAGGCCCCAAATTTCACCTCCAAGAGAGGTACACAATAGGGATATGCAAATAGACAGATAGGATTGCTTATACCAAGTCCTCATCAGTGCTTAGAACATAGCAAATTTACTAATATTATTTTTGTTTAAGTTCTGTGAAGGGTCCTGGATCAAAAAAAAAAAACAAAAACAACAAAAAAAAAAACAAACTACTTTGCAGCACTTATAAGTCTCAAATCTGTCATTCTCTAGAACTTTTAATAAACTTACAGTAAGATCCATACAATCTGAAAACTGTTTTATACTACTTTAAGAATTGTACAATTGCGTGTTTATAAAGGCAATCACTTTTAGTCTTGTGATGGCTTTAGAGAATCTACCACCCCACAGGCTGTTGACAGAAAGTACCCTAGCACTAATTTTATTCAGCTGAGTAAAGTTCCCACGGCAATTTATACAGCATTGAGGATTTAGGTCACCTACATGTTTTTAGTCAGCTAGTTGAACATTCTCCATATCTCTAAAAGTTTGCCTGTCTTCTCTTTTCTACATTTATTTGAAAATATATTTGTGGTTACTATATCTTTCCCTGTCTTCATGATAAATCTGATTATTCTTTTTAGGCCTTAATGGGATTTATTCATAAATAACTAACACTTTTTATTTTGTAGCTTTCATTTATTAGGATTTTACTAAATTCAATTTCTCAGACTGTCCACTAAGTGGCAGTCTCGCTCTTTCATTAAATGAGGATTCTCCTGGTTAAAGCTGTATGTTTAAGTCTGATCTCAAGAATTCTGTTTAACATTATGGTTGTATCAAGATACAACTTCCTTTGATGTGGACAATGTGGAATTCACCCAAGGATGAGAGACTGTTCATCTGTTAACTTTGTTTCATTTCATTTTTTCTTTATCATTTTTAGATTCCAGCAATAGTCTCACATAGAACACTGTTTTACACAGATATGCTACATTATTCTGAAGGCTGAACTAGTGGACTCTGTTCTCTGTCTTTACGGAGGCAAGTTACTGAGGATCTTTCTTTGTCAAGTAACCACACTGCTCATTAGTTTTCATCTCTTCAAAGTAAACACACGTGTGATATGAGTGCTTTAAGACTTTTCCAGAATATTTCCAAATATCACTTTTAAAAGTGTTTGCTTTCTAGAGCTTATTTGTCAATAAGCACAATGGATAAGATGGCCTGGATGGGATATCTGGATGGGAAAGAAGATATTGCAGGCAAAGCCTGAGGAACTTTGGTGCTGATGGTGATGGGTGAGAAACAGAGTGGCCTGTGGAAGAAAGTAGAAGAGAGCTAAGGAATAAGAAACAAAAAGATGGTGGTGATGTGGTATCAGAGTAGGAAGGTGCTCACAGGGAGGAAGATGTCAAGTGTTGGATTCTTGGAGAATAGGAGCTGAAAATAATCACTGTTCAGTAACTGTGTTGCCCCAACACAGAAGTTTAGTCAAGAGACTAGGACAGATGTAGCGACTTAAATAAGTGGAGTAGAAAATCCCAGCATATCCCAGTGATCTTAGTTAATTAAAAAAGAGATAACAATAGTTTGCAGTGGACAAATTAATTAGTTTACTTTTCTTTAGTCAAAATGCTATTTCCTAGAATTAAATTGCCAGGTTAAAAACACCCAAACTTGTACTTAAAAACACCCAAAGAAATAAAAGGTAAACATGGCCTGGTGGGACATCTGTGGTACCTGCATGGAGAAGACATGATGATTGCCTGAGAAATGGCCCTGTCCAGCAGAACTCTCTGTGACCTATGTTTTCTCTTTTTATTTCAGCTCTAATGCAGTTATTCATTCATCAGCTGTTTTTTTTTGAGGGGGGGAGAGTTGCACTTTGTTTAAAACTTGCCTTTCATACTTAGAAATACTTGGTTTTATAAAAAAGTAATTACCAGTAAAAATCCTCATTATTAACTAACAGATAAATCATACAAATGAAGCACAAACTATGAATGTGTAGGCTGGAAATGGGGAAAAATTTAGGTTGTAATTCCAGATGGACCTGACTTCAAGTATCCTCACTATCCATATCTGTAAACATGGTTGCTATAGTAACAACATCAAATTTTCACAAGGATTAAATTTATATGATGCAAATAAAATACATAGTTGTCTGTCCCTCAGTGAGTGTCCAAATAAAATATTTGTCATTAGATAAGTTACTGTTTCACCCCTTTAAAATAATGCCATTTTAAAAAGAGCTTTGTGTGTCTAAGTATAGCTTTCCAAGTTCAGAGCTAACATCAATATCGGGTTGTAAGGATGAACTTGACAGTACGTTTATCTGCAATATTCATTTGGCTGCTAGATCCAAAAATCAACAACAATCTCCTTAGTGTCAATCATCCTTCTTTGCTTCTGCCTTGCATTAGCAGGAATTCTGCTGTCCGCTGCCTGAGGGTGCCAACTTAGCTGCTGGCATCTAGTTGCTGCAGAGGAATTATGGTCCTTGAGCATGTCACTGCAGTTGTATAAGGTTTAACTGAATTTTCAAGAGAAAATGCAAGCCATGGGGAATGAGAGTAAAAGAGGTAAAAGATGTTGTGATGTTCCTCTCTGTTTATGATAGGGTCACATTTTGATGACAGGTCATATTAAATTAAAAATATCCAAAGTAAAACAGATTTACTACACTTTGACTAGTGAATCCCACAGTTTAGTAATACAGTCAGTTCTAGAGTAGGTTGTATACTCCCATGGTTGTAAGAGTGACTAGAGCTTCGGCTATGTGACCACACACCAACAGTAGAGAGGATATTGGTCAAGACCAAGCTTGAAAATTGAAAACTCAACCTCTGTTAAATACATGTTGACTTTACTCCAACAGAACATGACAAAAAGTTATTGGTTACAATATGTACATTTAGATGCACACATAGTACTTGAGGTTTTCCTATTAGACATTTATTAGTCAGCAAAACCAAAAGTAAAACATCATTACAACTCAGAAAGGGAAGAAAATGTCCTTCCTTAGCTGCTACCTAAAGAGAAAATTTGAGGGACAATAAAGTTGAAAATAATAATATATTTTCAGGGTGGAGGAGATAGTACATTTCTAAACTGGCCTAAATGTGCTTTATCTAGGATTAAGGAAGAATTTCTCTTTAAGTAATTGCAAGCCTGATTCTGGCACCCCTACATTTTTAATAGCTATCTACAGAAAGGGAGGAGAGGAGAATGCTGGCTCAAAAAAGTCGGAGAAATTGAGTGTGAAAAAAAGTGATCGATGATAATATATACAGGTAAAAATGTCCCAGGAAAGTCAAAGGAAGTAAGAAGCAATTAAAGGATGTGGTATGGAGGAATTACTGCCTCAGAATTAGAGAAATTCAGATACCAAGAGACAAGGCTGGACTTCCTGATTCTGTTCACATGTTAATTCCTTATTCCTGTAATATTCCTACTAAGTTATGGCTTTTAGAAATAATAGAGGCCGCATGAGCCTTAGTTTCAGGAGATCCGACAATGTGGCCTTTTGGGGAAATGAGTCACTTCCCCTTGTATGGAGATGATCCCAATTTGTCTTATTACACAAATTTTCACACTCGTTTAACTGTTTCAGAATGCACTTTGGCTCATCTGGCTGCAAAGAACTGTTCATGGGCTGGGGTTTGTGATACCACTTTCTAACTTAACATCTTTTTACTTCTTAGAGCACACTTTCCAGAATTACCATATAGAGTAGATCAGAAACATGCTGTTCAAAGTGGTGAATTAAAAAAATCATCAAATGCTCACTTAAATAGTCCTTTGTAGAATTTTTAATGTCAGGAACCGGTGAGCTCTAGGCCAAACACATGATCAAAGAACCATTATCTCCAATGTTACTTCTAATAATCCTCATCAGGATGGCCCCTAGCCTTGCTGTGTCTATTCAACTTCAGTCACCCTGAACCCGTCACCAAGGACTCAATAGACTGACTTTCCTTACTTACAGTTTCACTGATGAATGCTTCCCCCTATTTTGGTGGATGCCTTTGGAAGGATAGCTTCAAGCAAAGAACACTCATTAACTCAGCTGCACTTGAGAGATGCACTGAAGAGAGGCAAACTTTTCTTACTGATGGCAAATCATTTTCAGAACTATGAAAGCTCTAGAGGAGAAAATGATTTTTATTGCATGCTCCATGTCTTCAGAATCTGCTACAAAGAAGTTACTGACCTTTAAAGATACTATAGAAAAATACAACCAAACATCTTAACTCATATTGCCCCAACAGATGCCCAGGAGCCGTTGCAGAGTGTCATTTGAAGTGCCACCGTAGTCATAGATAACAGCCCTCTTTGGGGTTGTCATGAAATCTGGAGAGAACTGATACTTGTTTTCCATTGTTTCTTCTTGAACGAAAATAGTGGGGGCTAGAGCATAAGTATGTAGATTCCTTCCCATAGGTGAATGACTGAGGAAATTTGGGCTCTACTGACCTATTTTTTCTCTCTCTGGCACTTTTTACTCTACTAATACAGGAAGTCATTTCATGTGTGGTGTTGCTACTAAACCACTTTACTTGAAATAATAAGAAAGAGATTTGCATGTTGCTTGCATTTAAATGATAGTCCATGTGCTATAGTACAGGATGTGCAATTGATGGGTAATATTTCAAACACCTGTACTATATACAGGTGTTCTCAAATGTTGTCCTCTTTTGTGTAAGCTATGACCATGAGCTGGCTTTGTTCCTGCATGTATTGTATATATAAAAGAGGTAGAAAACAAAGCACTAAAATTTTATAAAATTGTGACAATATTCTTCCCCCCAAATTCTACTGTTCTAACTTTAATATTGAATTTAAAATGTACACTGATGATTTCATTGTAATATTTAGGTTGTACCTTGATCTGTAGAGAACATAGACCACAAAGAGCTATTACTTTGTCTTGGGAATGACTATTTAGGACCAAGATTTCTATGAGTACAGTGCTAATTGATGATTCTATATTTGTCTGTCTATTGGCCTATCTATCATTTATCTATCTATCTATCTATCTATCTATCTATCTATCTATCTATCAATCTATCTATCGTATATGTAACCTAAAGTTGTAAAAGTGAAAAATAAGTTTAATTTAAAAAGAATTTTGAGAATTTTGGATTCAAGGGTATAACACTTTGAATTTAAATTTCTAGACTGATATTTTTTTAAAACTTGTATCAGTTTTTGATAATTCTAGTTTTAGCCAACTTCTCATTACAACTTTAGAATTATAGAGTTCCTCTATATATTCCTTTGCTCTGTGATGGTCTCCAGAGAATTCAGAGTAACATTTAAAAATTTAAGGTCTTATGAAGACACTATTGTGATTTTTCTTTATATTTCATTTTAGTGTCAAATAACTTTCACAGTGGGAAACTTTTCCCTGCCAAAACTACATTTCTTTCTTTAAAATTTTAGTCTATGTATCAGAGCAGAACCAGGTCCTATGTGTCTACCATGTATGTAGCTATAACTCCCTTTTCCCCCAGAATGATAAGGTTGGAAAAAAGGTGTTTTTTTACATACAGGCCTAGTTTTTCAACTTTACAAATTTGCAAGATTATTGTATTTACTGCTGTAGTTCCCCAGACAATCTTTGAGTTATCTCTTGAAGATTTTGCCACTTTGGTTGTAAGGGATGAAGGAGTTCTATAGTTTCTTCAGGAGCAACTAGCAGTGTGTAAGCAAATGCAATGGGATAATAATTTCATCCAAGAGTCTCTAGTACAAAAGCAGCAAGTTTCTAGATGATCAAATTTCAAAGGACACAGATACTCATTTAGATATAATAGAAACGAACATAAAAGTGCTCAGGGTTTTCGTTTAATTCTTTAAGATCTAGCTGAGACTTGTTATAGATGATGTCCAGTAATGGGACAACATCTGTTATTAGCCTAAAGCCTTTCCTAAATTTTTCCTTTTAATGCCAACCTAATTATCAAAATTATATTAAACTATTGGAGATGAATTGAACAAGCAGGAGGCTATAATTGTTGCCTATTATCCCTGGCTTTCATTTATATAGACAATGTGTAGAGATCAAACTATCTAATGGGATGATCTTGCTTCTAAAGAACTGAAGCTTTACAAGAAAAAGAGTTCACATCAAAGATTCAGTTTGAAGGTGAAAAGAGAAGAAACAGATGCAGAGTTAACATCATAATTTTTGGAGAAATAGCAGTAAATCTAGTAACAAGTATCAAGCAAATGCTGATCCTTGGGGAATTTGTTGTATGTGGAATTGATGAAGAAAAGCGATTGCTCATATTAAGGTCTAACAATGTTCAAACCCAGCATGAACAGTGGAATAACTCTTTAAGTGACATCGATGAGAAGACATAGCCAGATTTTTATTACAACATTCCAAATGGCCTTGGATTTATAATGACTAGTTTTATTACTTCAAGATTTAGGATTACTGACATTGGATGAAAGAAGAGAAAAAAATTTCAGTGTTCCCAGAAAATTGCCTAGAAGAAAAAAAATGCAATAAATTAAAATGTCAGCTATATGAGTTAATATGGTAAGGGTATTTTCTTACTATTTTAAAATTAGAACTGGTTTGTATTCCTTTGTGTTGTTTTATTGTCTTAAAAACAAGCTATATTGGGGATTATCAACTGGTATACAACTGAAGGTCAAAATTCATACTCTTCTTCAATTTATTGGTAGGGTCCCCAACAAATTTCTCTTCCATGCCCAAAGATGGAAAGGTTCTTTCTTGTGCAGACCTGGTGCAGACATCTGCAGCTGCTGTGAGTTTGTTATGATCATGCTGTGCTTGCCTAGAAGATGAAATTTCATAGTCCTTTTTCAAATTATCTGACTCTTAGACTTTTAAATTCATCCCTCTATAGTGTTTGTTCCCTGAGCCTGAAAGGGATAGAAACAATGGAAATGAACACTCGTCTGTCATTATTTTCAGTACATTGAAGAATTCCAGTGCAATAGTCATACAGATGACCCCACTTAAATGAAATGGGTCATAAAACTAAACCATAATCATGATTCTGGGTAAAGGGGCTGTTAGGGATAATATGGTATTGACAAGCATAGGGGAGAGATAAGAGAGGGTATGAGGAAAAAAGTTACTGCAATACATTATATACATGTCAAATACAAAAATCAATCAATAAAAAGAAACTAAAAATTACATACATAATAAAAACATGCCTTTTAATTTACTTCTCAATTAAAGAACAAAAGAAATTAAGTTATAAATTTTCATGATACTTCTATAACACATTCCTTTAAAACACTATTTTTCAATTTTCTAATGTTCAATGAAATAAAACACAGTGAAAGCATTGCATATAAAAGAAGAGCATTTCCTCAGTGCTGGAAGATGTGAACCAAGATCCTGCCTCATTATAACCCTGAGGATGTCTCCCTCACCTACTGTGTTTATGCTATGAGTTTTTTTGCACAACTCAGCTATCCAGTATCAAAATGATAAGCCTGCATCTTCCTGTATGGTCAAAGAATGATCATGATGTAAGGGGAGATGATGGCTGATGTATTTATTACATATGCTGAGCAAAGTGCGAATGAACCACAAAGAGACCTGCTTCAGAGTTATGTCCATGACCTCTCCATTTTCTTCCTTTTGGTTTCTTGCTATTAATTCTTCCACTTTAACAGAAGAACTTTGAAAATGAATACAAAGTAAAAAGAACATTTCTTCCTCAGGGTCTCAGGGTAGAAGAAAAGGGCTACCTTAGGCCAATAAATTATGATTCCTGTTTTCTTTACTTTTACCATAATCCTGTTATATCTTCTGAGGACTTCTCACACATTCAAGAAGACAGTAGTGAAAATGTCAGTAAGAAAAGGGTGAGAAGATAATCGAGCAGACACGGGCACACTTGAGCTCAAATAGTTAAACTGTACTACCCAAGAAAAAGATAAAAGACAGAAAATAACTGAAACAAAGTGATCTACCTTGCTCTGCCTGGGTAGTTGGTTTCCTGTTGATTCATTTGTTTTTTTATTTTTTCAAATCTTACTGAGTGCCTGCCATATATCAGACAGTTCAGTAGGGATTAAGGCAGTCAAACATCTCTTTAATTTATGCTGTTGACATTTTAGTAGGATGAGAGAGATGACAAATAAAAAATGCACAGTTGATTAATATGGTATTATGTCTTGAAAAAGTTATAATAAAAGATGTGCTGTGATAGTGAATGAAAGAAGTTTGAATTCAATGGGATTGAGTTCTCAGGAAGTCTCAGTTGCTCAGTGAATACTGATTTGATGTCTATAGGATGCTGGGAATGACATCATTGTTTACTCTCTTTCATCAAGGATCCCTTTATGGCTTCCTGGATATCTTTAGTTTTATAGGATATTACAGTATCTTCTTGTCAAGACTGCTATGTCGAGTAGCATTGTAGATGATACACAAAAACTCTTTGTGAAGATCCAGTCACAAGTATCTATTGCATACCTTTACACCAGGAAAGCATCAAGGAACAACACACAGATGCACATATATGCACATGAACACCCACTTCTGGAGTTTAGTATATTCAAAAACATGTTATTATTATTCAATTTATCTATTTACTGTCTATCTATCTATCTATCTATCTATCTATCTATCTATCTATCTATCTAAAAGGGACCACTATACAATGGATTTCGCACAGTAAAGCTACTTTTTCTTACACTGTACAGATATAGGTTTAAATACTTGCAAGTACTGCATTATAGTGTCATTTGCCCTGTACACTCTTAATCTTACAGAAATACTTTACTCTTTGGATTGGGTACTAAGTGAGGTGACGCTTCTATTAATCATTTGGTGGTTTGTATTCATAACCTCTGGTATATTTCAAGATTCCACTTTACAGAAAAAAATGTCTATTTTAATATATACTATATGTGGGCACAAAGCTATAATTCCTATATGCCTCATGTTTCAATCCACTACAGCTAGGCAAGTATATTCACCTTTTCTATTCTTTAAGGTATTTTGGCAGACTAAGGAATATTGGCTAAGGATACAGAAACATACATCTTATGAGGAAAATGGGTCTGCTTATCATCTCCTTTGAGATGGGCATTCTGCCAAACACATTCACAGCAATAAAATTATTCCCTAACTTACAGTGATTAATGAGGAAAAGGTGTCTCTTCACTGCTAAACTCTACAGATGACAGAACACACAGGGAAGAAATGGAAGTCACTCCTAGTTTCTTTGTGACCTGTGAAGAAGTTGTGTCATGATGTATTGTTTTGGCTTTAGTTTATCCAAGACAACAGGTAAATAGGTGGGTTTTTTTCATCCTCCAGTGCCACCATCAGACTGCAAACTTCATATAGGCAAACCAACAACACCCAAAATGTCAAGAGTATGATAATAACTTTGGGAGAACATTGAATTTATTTTTAAATACTTATTCAGTAATTGGAGCTCATGGTTTTTGCCATGGCAATGGCTTTAGAACTAAAATAAACTAACACTAAGTTTTAGAATGTATTTGGAAAGTGCTTTGATAGGGACCATGTGGTTTTGAATCATGACAGATAAATGTGATGAGAATGATGCATTATCAAATGCAATAACTCAAACAGGGAACCATGAAGCATCACCAGAAAATGCTCTAATCGTGGGTGTTTTTCTTTCAATTTAAGCAAAGTAAGCTATTAACTGTTGTGAATTTCTCTCTAATCAATTTTCTTTAAAGAAGTAGGTAATATTCATGGGTATATCTTAGGTAGAACACATTGAGCCTTGGAGAAAAGATTCTTTTCAGAAATGACTGTGTGAGCAGGCCCTCTCAGAGATTGATGTTGAGTCTGTATAGCCTGTAGACATAGCAAGCTGGAGACAGACAATAGAAAGCATCAACTGAAAAGGGCCATGCAGAAATACCTAACCAGGGAAAAGATAGACCAAAAAATAATTCCAGCAGGGAATTTACCTCAGGCAATAGTGTCATCTTTGTAGATATAGTGTGTATACTTATGTTTACAGTGGTGCAGATAATATCATTTTCTAACTTATTTGTTCAAACTTAGCTTATTCTGAATAACAGTAAGTTGTATTGTTATAAAATGTAAGTTTATTCCATGTGTATCTTCATTGTATCTAATATTTCTATAATGAATAAACAATGAGCCCCTGACAGGTGGACATAACTGCAAACATTATGTCTCAGCTTCTATAGTGTTGATTTTGTTATTCCTTCTACTGTGGTAGCAACATTGAGAAGAACCTATTATGCCCAAGGACACAGTTGTTGTTGTTGTACAAACTGTAAATGAATCAAACTGAGGTTCTGCAAAATTAAATTCAGAAATTATTGCATTTTAGCACAATCCTTGACTGTTTTTCTTTCTAGAGGCACTGGATCTTTTATACTCAAGGACAATAATTAGCTCTTGAAGATAATTAGAAGCAGAGAAGCAAAAATTCTCCTTTACTGATATAACCAAGAGAGGAGACTCTGAAGATTCTTTGCCATCTAGCTAGAGGCAAGATTTCAAAGAGAAACATCTGAGCAGCTGAGGGACTGGAGAGACTGTGAGGGAATTTTCTGAGTAACACTAAAATGGGGCTTGTTGTAAAGATTTCTGATATACCAGCGTCAAGAGGGACTTAAAAAAGGGAAGGAAATCAATTGTGGGCTGTGAGGATCTTATTTCTCACATTGACACACACAATGCTTGAGAATTAATATGTTAAACATGACTTGATAAATGTTTTCTCCACTTCTCACTGTTAAAATTAGAGGGAAAGATGTTGCATATTCACTTAAGGGTTCTGCATTTTAAAACTGAGGTGTTTCTAGCATGTGAACAAAGTAACAAGTTTAGGCAGATGACAGCTTCTTTTCCCGCCACCTCTTTTCTCTGTTTTACAGCTTTAGTATAATGGAGCCAAATGGACTTAGTCAGTGCAGTAAAGGGAATGCTCACAGTGGTTGAAATGATCAATGTCTGCTTTGTCCAACATGGACTAATCATCTGTGGCAAATGATCACTATGAAATATGGTTTGGGTGGCTAGGAAATGAATTTTTAATTTCATTTAATTTGTCAATTTAAACTTAAATATCCCCATGTGGCTATTTTTTTTTTTTTTTTTTTTTTTTTGCATTGACAGAAGGACTCAGAGACAGGAATAAAATCATCAGTGATGTGACTATGTACACTTAGATGTTAGGATTAGAATTATTAAAATGTTGCATAATGGCATCGCTTCCTCCAAATGAATTTCCTTTGCTTTTTACTTTTAAAAACCAGGAAAGAGCATATGTTTTTTTCAGGTAAGGTAAATAATTGAGTGACTATGCTTTCAGGAACAATTTTACTTGTCTGGTTGATGTGGGAAATTGATCTCTGAGTCATGCAAAGGGAAGCAAGTACCTGCTTGAGATGATATATCATTACACTCAGTAGTAATTGAACATGAGTTGTTGGAAATGTGCAATATTCCAGTTTTGTTCAAGATTAGACTTTCTGATTTTAACAGGCCTGGAGAACTATCAAGGTGTTAGGCAAGGAGCATTAGTAGAAGGGTTCAAGTGTGGCAAACTTTTTACATTATAGTTACATTTATAAAAGATCTGAAAAATTCAGTATTCTTCACAGATTATTCATTATTATATACATACCACACATGGTAGTAAGTGGCCCCTCTTAGCTTATTAAAGATTTCTGCATTTTTCATGCTATATAATTTATACAGTGTTAAGATGCTTAAAATGAGTTTCTATTCCTATGAACTTCTTTAATTATGTAGAAAGCATTCTTTTCAAAGCTAGTCACAGTATGACAGCACTATCCAGGGGTTAATGATTTTATTGCATAAGCTGTGAAAGTGGCATTTATGTAAGAATTGTGGCAAAATGTTAATCACCAGCAATGTGGTGGCTTATAATTTTGGCTCTTCTCTTTCTCTTTATTGTCTACAGTGTTTTCTGCTGCCTGCAAATAAGACACTGTGGGTTATGTGTAAGGGCACTAATGTGGTTACCCGGAGCTGATCAGGCATAACTTGTCTCAGTTCCATGAGCAATGGTATCATGTTGGGAGCTTGAAATTGGCTTCGTTGTGAGAATCCACAGCAAGAAATTGTCAAATACTACCAATAAGGGTTGCTTGTGTTTGGGAGAGTTTGTTAGGAAATATTCATCAGTTATGCTTCTGGGCATAGAGATGACTAGCTTGATCCTAATAGTGGTAAGAAGTGCAGGACAGATAATCATAAACTTCTTGTCTTTCTAATCATATCTTCTCATTTGTACTGACATTTTTTTTCACATGCTATTCACTGGGGGAATAATAAATAATTCAAAGTGCTACAGCTACCTGTCCAGCCTTGGTAAGTGTTGGATAATTATTTATAAACCTCTAGTGTAAACATAACTGCCAATATGAAGAGTTACAAGGAATCTGGCATTAAGTTGGATGATTTCTTTTTTTCATTAAATATTTTCTTTTTATTTTTTGTTTTATTATTATGAACAAAGAAGTCATATTTTCTATCCCTGTATATCCTTATTCAAGGTCCCTTCCCCCTCCCAACACATCAGGTCATTCTCTCTTCTCCACAACTCCCCATCCCGTCCCTGGGCAGGCAGCAGGCAGTCCCAAGGTCACACTGTCCCAATATTGCTTAGTTCAGCCTGCACTCCTGGCAGATGCAGTTTTCTCCTCCCAACCGCAAGAGTGAGTCACATGTTCCTCTAGGTGGAGTGGGATCCAAGGAGTCAGTCCAGGGTGTTTCTGATCCCAAGCTGTTCAGTGGTTGTGGTTTGCTGATTGGGCATGTTTGGCTTTTTTTCTTGTTTGTTTGTTTAGAGACCACTAATGAGTGAGTACATCCCCTGCTTGTCTTTCTGAGTTTGTGATACTTCGCTCAGGAGGATATTCTCCAAATCCATCCATTTGCCTGTGAATTTTAGGATATTATTTTTTCTTACTGCTGAGTAGTACTAAATTGTGTAGATATACCACAGTTTGTCAATCCATTCTTCAGTAGAGGGACATCTAGGTTGTTTCCAGGTTCTTGCTATTACAAATAATGCTGCTATGAACATAATTGAGCTAATACCTTTGGAGTGTGAATGTGCCTCTTTAGGGTATATACCCAGAAGTGGTATTGCTGGGTCCTTGGGGAGATTGATTCTCAATTTTCTGAGAAACCTCCATATTGTATTCCAAAGTGGCTGAACAAGCTTACATTCCCACCAACAATGGAGGAGTGTTCCCCTTGCTCTGCATCCTCTCCAGCATAGGCTGTCCTCTCAAAGCTGTAGATAAGCTTTGTTAGTAACCTACCTTATTTCACATCATCTAGTAATTGAAACAGTTGACAAATCCTTTCACATTCATGTAGAGTATTATATGAGTGGGTCAATCATGGCTTTGTAGTAGAATGATACTCTTGGGAGTTTATGGTGGATTTGGTAGAATGTAGAAACAAATATATGATATTTGTGGTTCAAAAGTTAGAGGAAAGTCATCACATGATACCCAGGACTGACTAATTTTTTTTTTTTTGAGTACCTAGAATGCCTCCTTAAGTCCATCCTCTACTGTTAGTTGCATCTTTGGATACTGTTAACATCAAGTGTCACATTTTATCTCCCTTCCTGACTCAAGAAATGAAACACATATTTGATTCTTGGAAAATAAAGGCTCTAGGAAAGTGAATGATAAAATTATGAACATCTGTAAAAGATTTCATGAGCTCTCTTCCATTTATTCCTTGTTGTGTTCCTTCTTCAAATGTTTTACTAAGGTAAAAGGGCAAGTCGATTTGGATATATATAAAATGTCAACCTAAGGAGTCTGCCACTTATAACATTACTTTTAGAAATGTTTTCAGAAGACAGAAGTGAAACTGCACTGAGGATATGTAATAAGGGGAAGATTTTAAACCAATAACTTTTTACCAAAGGGAATGGACTCACTTTTCCTTTCCTGCTTTCATTTGGAACTTTATGCTCTTTGTTCAACACTCTTATGTTGCTGTATGTAATTCTAAGGTTCCTTCTACTTTTGCACAACTATGTACAAAGCTGCATTCTTCAGAACATCTGGAGTTAGGATTCCAGAGTGACTCACTCATCTTACCTGGATATGGTTCAGAAGACCCCTGTCCTATGATGTCCCCAGAGAGTGTATCTTCCCAACACATTTTAACAATGCTGCTACAAACCCTACAACTGTGAGCAAGCCAATCAGCAAGAGATTTGAGGGCAGAAGAGTCTGTGTAGGGTGGTGCACTGCCAATTTTTGAAAGCAGCTTGATTTGTTAGAAAGACTAGATTTTGGGCAGCACCTAAACAAAATTCTGTCTGGGAAGGTTTCTCCTTATAGCAAAAACCCTGATACAAGAGAAGATCAGCACACCATAAAATGGTAATCCTGTAATTCTGTTGTTTTCACATGAGTAAGCATGCCAGATAAATAAGAGTTCAACTTCTCTTTCTCAAGTGGAAGTTCACCCTTTCTCAGAAAGAAATCTACGTTTTAGAGAATATGGCAAGAAGGCAATGGCTTGATTCAAGTAAAAAGCCAGACAGTAACAAATTATTCTGCACCACTTTCCCTTTGAGTATGCCCAAGGGACCAAAGGAAAGGCAGAAAGAACATACAATATCAAAATGCTGACAATTTACAAGACCTAAATGAAACAAAATATGAGACAGTGCACATAGCAAATTCACAGCAGATACCCATAGAGTATTCTATGGTGTTGCATTGGATTCTAGACAGGCTGGCATGAGAAGCTCTGAAGTAATTGTGAATTGTTCACATGACCACATTTCATATGCTCATGTTCACATGGCAGTCATACTTTGAATACAGACTTTACTTAGGTAACTTAAAATTTCACTAGACTCATTTTCTATAAAAAAACAACACAACCGGCTGGAGAGATGGCTCAGCGGTTAAGAGCACCGTCTGCTCTTCCAGAGGACCCGGGTTCGATTCCCAGCACCCACATGGCAGCTAACAACTGCCTGTAGTTCCAGTTCCAGGCAAACACCAAGGCAAATAAATAAATTAAATAAATAAATAAATAAATAAATAAAGTTAAAAGAAAAAAAAAACAACCACAATTTTCCTCTTACAGATGTGTTGCTGCCATTATTATTTATTGTCACTGTTACTTCTAAGTCATGTTGCAAATCTGATATTAATTTCTCCATCTGTTGCCATCATTTTAGCCTAGCTGCCCTTTCTCTCTTGTTGGGAACACTGCAATGGTGTTTCTATTTCCCTTCTTATTTTTTCTATTTCTCATGATATCACACAGGAACTTAAATGATTAAAGAAAATGATTAAACCACTTATAACCCTTAGCATTTCACTTTTGCTCTTTGTGTGAGATCTAAATTCTGTTTGAGTGTGTGTGTGGGTTTTAATTGGCTTCAGCTTCTCTGGGTTCTCTGATAGATTAACTTCCTCTGCCTGAAGCATCCAGACACTGTGACCTATCTTGACATGGGTGGATCACTGTCATCCTCTATGCATCTTCAGGATTGCTCTACAAATAGACACGTCTTCCTCATTATGTTAGCTTCCCACAAACAGCTATGATTCCTACAGTGCCCCAGAGAATGTATCTTCCCAATACATTTCAACAACTCTGTTACAAACCCTGCACCAGATTAAAGGGCGGAAGTGTCTGCTCAGGGAGATGCACTGCCAAGTTTTCAAAGCAGTTTGCTTGATTAGAAAGACTGGGGTTTTGGCAGTATCTAAACAAAACTTTCTCAAATTTGTCTTTTCTTGTTGATTTAAATAAGGTCATCTTCAAAATTTTATTGTCTTTTTTTGTTTCTGTCTTCCCCAAGACTCATTAATAGTATGTTTCACAGAAGTAGGTAAATATGTCTATCATATTCCTCATCAAGGGTCCAGAAATCTTTTGTTGAGAATATTTTTTTGTTCACTACCACTGATAGATTCATGAACTCCTTATATTGTTATGGACACTACTGCAGGGACATTACATGCAAATCACTAATTTCTCATTCTCAAATGATTACATATGTTTAATCTTATTTTACACATAGCTATTTAACTAATATGACCAAAGTCATACAGTTGAAAGTGGTAAACCGTTGAGATATATCTGTGGAATCATTTTTAAATCCTGCTTAAAAAGTGTCAAATATGTGAATATTTAGTTTATATCATTTATAAAATGTAAATAAATGTATACTAATGATGTTATTATTCATATTGGAATATTTTATTATCCTATTAACTTCTTTTCCCTGGGTATTTGTAAAAGTTTTGGGAGGACTGCAGGAAAGTGGGCTTTAGTGGTAATATGCCCAGCATAAGTGAGACCCCAATTGTAATCTATAGAACAAAAACAAAAAGTGTTTGAGAGCCGAGTGGTTGCTGAGTCAACTGGGAAAGATCTTTGAAGTACTCTCTATCTACAGACATTTTATGTAGTCATGCCTAGAGTCCAATCAGATGATGTGCTCCAGGCCATCTCAAACACCCTTATGGATTACAAATCTTCACTTTAAATTGGAAAACCCAATGCTACACAGTGCTGCACAAATCTTACTTATGATCAGTGTTACACTTCTGTGGAAGCTATAAAATCTTTCTCAGTGGTTGAGAGCCATTCAAGACATTATTTAAGTTTTAAATTGCTTTTAAATTGAATTCTAAATAAGTGTAGTGGCTGAGCAGCTGAGAAGAAACTCCTGGTCAATTTCCCATTGAATCTCTCCTACAACTTCTGATAGTTTTTACTTACCATTGAATCTGACCTTTGATAATTGTTTAAATGAATAAAAGGAAATGGATATTCATGTGTGTGTGTGTGTGTGTGTGTGTGTACAAACACATATATGACAAAGTATGTGTGTGTAAGTTAAAAGCCTTGTAGGAGTCAGTTTTCTCCTTCCAGTGTGTGGACTTCAGGGATAGGTCTAATTTCTTCAGTCTTGGTGGCAGGTACCTTTACTTGCTCAGCCATCTGGCCTTGCATATTCTTCTTATCTTCTTGTTATTTATTTATTTATCCTTGTTTTAAACCTCAAAATTTTCTCTTTCCCCTCTTCACATTTCCTCCCCCCATCTTATCTGCTTCTCTTCCCCTGTTTTTATTCTGCTATAGGTGGGTCTGCTATGCATACCAGCAAGCCATGGTATATCAAGTTACAGTGGGACTAGGCATCACCTCTTCTATTAAGGCTGGATGAGGTAATCAGGTAGGAGGAAAGGGTCCCCAGAGCAGGCAACACAGTCAGAGACAGCTCCTGTTCTCACTTCTAGGAGTCTCACATGAGGACCAAGTAACACAATAGTAAGTTATATGTAAAGGTTAGTCCCATGCAGGCTTCCTGGTTGTTAGTTTGGTATTTGTGAGGTTCTGTGAGGCTAGTTCAGCTGGTTCTGTGGTTTTCTTGTGGTGTCACTGACACCACTGAATTCTACAATCCTTCTACCTAATGCTTGGCTGTGGGTCTCTGCATATTTTTCTAAACTTTAAGTTGCTCAACTAATTTGGACAAACAACATCCACTCCTCAAGCCTAATTAATGTGAAACAAAGTGTTTGAGGAAACAATTTATCCAGATAAGGTTTTATTTCTTTATGGTCTTATATCAAAGTTAGTATGCAGAGTAAAATAATGATATATGTGAAACACTTATGCACTGTCAAAGAGAAATAATTGGAACCAGAGTGTTTCAGACTTTGGAAGTTTCATTTCTTTATAATGTTTGTACATGCATAATGAGATAATTTTGGCTAAGAAACATAAGTATAAGCACAGCTTCAACTATATAAATCTATGAAACCATAGATAAGGCATATACAAGCTGAACACACAACTTTTAGTCTGCCTTGGTTTGACTTTGACATATCACATGTTATAAATATCTTGAGGGCTTTGTTTAAAATTTAAGATTCACTACAGTTCCCAAGGAAGCACATTCCATCAGAATGAGACTGGCTGAAGCCTCTGCATTTTGAGAGAACATAATACACAGGATGATTATGGAAGTATAGAAATCTATGCAGATGAGTGGTTAGGTGTCCCATTGTTATAAATCTATGATGATGATATTGTTTGATCTCCTGGATGAAGGAAGAACCTACAAAACAAATTTAGAAACTCCTCTTTATTTTATTTTTTGTTTTCCATGCAGTACGGTTTTGGCCAAATGACCTGTAGGTACTAAAGCCTTCATTGATAAATGTGATATGGTTGCTTCAGCTTCACTCAGTGATGTCTGATTTCTTAAGTACATGGCATTCCCAGATGCCCACTTGCTTGTCTTGTTTCTCATGCTTCCACTCACAAAGAGTAACAGAGTAGTCTTGGTAATATAAAACTTCTCTCTCTTTCCTGGAGTTCATACCTAATTCTAAACTTCTTTTCAATACTAAGTTGTATCCTTCATAAGAAAGCTGACTGTTGGCTATCCAAATGGCTCAGTAGATATAGGTATGATGGCGTGACTTAAATCCACTGGACCCACTGCTGGAAGCAGAGAACTAACTCTTATAAGTTGTTCTTTGACTTTTACATGTGTGATATGGCACACATGTTCCTCTCTGGTGTACAGAAATAAATAACTAATGAATGAATGAATGAATGAATAAATAAATAAATAAGAACTGAGAATGTTGGCTATCATATGGGCAGTAAATTGTGAGAAGCAAAGTATATTTGAACTACTTGTAAATTTCTTTCCCTTGAAATTTTACTTTCTCTAGTCCAACATCTGGTTCAGACTCTTTTGAGTTAGAAGTAATGCAGGAAAGAGAAAAAAATAAGAGGTGAGAAAGAGACTTTTCTAGCTTTAGTTCCCAAAGGCTACATCCTTTACAGAGTTTAGAATGGGTAGATCTGAGGGAAATATCAAAAACAAAAAAATAACCTCTGGGAGAAACATCTAGTGGGAGATTCCTTGGAGGGGTAAATTAATGAAGACAGACAAACAGACAGAGGGTAGAAAATAGGCTCCTGGGTTTGAGAAGAGGGGGTGACTAGAGAATGAATTTTAAACTTTCCAGAGAGAAAAAGTGCTTGAGTGTTCCTTTTTTTGAGTGGGTATATGACCCAAGAAAAAAAATAAAAAGACTTCTGGGTTAAATAATTGTGAAGGGATAATAAAATAGTCATATACATGGAGGGGAATCTCTGCCTGAAGCTCCATAAGCAAGGGGAGAAGATTCTACAAAGAAGACATCATGAAGCCTGATGTGGATGGGGCTTAAAGATCTGATCCCAAACCTGCTATTTCCGCCACTTATCCCAGATAAAACAGCACAGTACAGAGAGAACTACAGAGGAGGGTGTTTATTACATCCTCATAACTCGTATAGAGTTTTTGCTTTGTAGTGTTCAGTTCCATGACCATTTCTCAAGCATCCCTCAGTTTAGATTTTCTTCTACTAGAATGTGACACAAGTTGGGCAGCATTTGACAGTGTTGTCTCTTCTGTTTTGAGTGAACACCTATTTGAACCACCTCAGGTTGGTAGGTACTAGGTAAAATGTTAACTAAATATTGTATTGTCAATGTTGTCAGTGCTGATGTCATTTAAGCAACTCCTGGGAATATACGTTTTAATAATTACATAGTATGCTCCACACAATTCTAAAAGAGTCAGTTTATGATTTTTAACTATTTTGCTTGTCAAATGTTTAGCAATATCATGAATAAGTTGAGTAATAGCCCTTACATATAGACCTTTGTAAATGTATCTGAACATATTTATAAAGCAACAGATCCTGAGTAATTTACACTATCCAAATGTTTTATAAAGCATTCTAATGATGTGTTCTTCTGAATATTGTGTTTGATAATGGCCACAGCATCGCATGATCATAAACATCGCCATTAATTTAGTATGACTACCTACATAGCCATCATCTTTTGGGTGCTAACATATAGGATTGATTATCCAATATATAAAACAGGAGCCATGCTAAACACTACACATAGGTATGAACTCAAAAGGCACACATGCAGAAAAAAATAGGTTCTTGGTACTCCTTTATGGAGGTTTCTCCATCTATTAAAGCAACTTTATAAACTTTCCAGTTTCCCCCTTTCTCATCTGGGATGCATTTTGGTTTCTGAGGATTGCTAACAATGCATGAAGAAGCTAATAGCTCAGAGGAAGCCATCTGCGTTACCAACTTGGATTAATTTTCTATTTTAGTTGTGACAAATGACCATATGTTTAATGGCTCCAAACAACAGAATTTATAACCCCACATTCCCCAGGTCAATGTCCAGAAGGCTCAGCTGCTTTCCATAATGTGGATGTTGAAAAAGGAGATTTTGTTTTTCTTGATAAATACAAAATAAATAAAGAAAAAAAAAAGAAAAAGGAGATTTTAGGGGAGAAAGTATTCTTAGGCTCATCCAGGGTGAAAAGGTTTAGATATGAGTAATGGAGGAACTTAAGTCCTTCTTGATCCCTTAGTGTTGGGAGTCATATCAACTTCCAGAGAGTATCTATATTTCTCAGCTTATAGACATTTGTCTTCAAATACTCTTTTAGATTTAAATTTAAAAATTTAATATACATAAATATATTTAATATATGAGTGAATAGTCACCATTAGCAAATGGTTGAATGATAAAAGTATTGATATCTTATAGTAAAATGTATTTTTACTTTTTCTTTTATTTTGATATTTTTATAATGCATACAATAAAGTATGATATTATCTACTGCATTCTTGGCTTCACTATTTAGATCTTTCCATAGTCATCTCTTATTTGGGCATCTGTACAAACCATCTCTTCCCTATCAAGGCAGAGAGAACATTGTGTAAGGGGGGAAAAGAATATAGGAGCTAGATGTGGGACTGATATGAGATGTGTTCTTCTGGACACTCATGAGCTTACAGTAGCTGTGGCTGTCTGAACGTGACCTTTACAAGATGAAGCTAGCCACATTTCTAGTATCAGTGGGGGAGTTGCTCTGCAGTTCTTACTCATTAACTTCTCAATAAGCTGGACAGTTATTGGATAGTTGCTAGAAGAGAGAGATTTTGTCTTTTTTGAAGTTACAGCTACTGCTAGGCTTCTCATGTCCTATTGGGTGGTTACAATACCCATGCACATAGGGGCAGACCTAAGTAGAGTGTAGTAAATTATCTAAATCATGTTGAAGGAGCTAGGTTGAGTCTTTTCTTTGTATGCTTTCTCCTGCCACATCTTCTGTCTCCTCACCCTTCACTCCTTGTAGCCAACATAAATTTTATTCTTTTAGGTTCTCTGTGATAATGTTGGGCTCAATAGAATAATGTGTGTGTCTCATCTACAGAGTTCCTTTGCCTGGTAAGGTTACGTATGCAAAGATTTTAACAATGAATATGGGAACATGTTTGAAAATATATTATTCTACTTATCACATGGTTTGATTTTTATGTTTGATTAGTCATGTCAGGATAAAGAAGCAGTAAGACTTACTTCCATTACTCCGTCAAGTGAAATGCACAGATTTAAAAATTTGCAGCATTATTTACAATAAACTAGAGATGAAGGTATTTCACAGCCTTGACAATGTGGTGCAGACATTGTCAAACTTCATTTAGGAAACAATTGTTTCTGGTGGAAGATTGCTCATATAGACAGAGCAGGGACTATTTGACTGAAAAGTTTTATTTATTTGTTTTGACCATTTTGCTGTTTTGTCATGGCTGGCCTTGAACTTATGATTCCATGTCAGCTTTCAAGTACCTGGGTTACAGGCATTCGCTACCATAGGAGGTGGGGTTTTTTTTTTTAACTTTAAAATTCCACATGTCTTTTTGTGTTAGTAAATCTGATTATGATGAATTTTCCCTTCTTGGAGACCTACATGATAAAAAGTTACTTCTCAATAAGCTACTGACTTTTTCCTTCCCAGTTTTGTAGTAAAGCTAAAATTTATTTATTTTCTTTGAATTTCTTGCTATCTTTATTATTCATCTTGCCTTAGCTATCTGTATTATCTCTAGATTTTCTATTATGTTAAATGCTTATCATTTGTGTGTATTTTTAGTAGCTTTTGTACATTTAATATTTAATTTGATGTATAATGTATGTTGTCTTTTTCAGTTTTTAAAAATAAATGATGGTCAATATGTTAGGTAAAATATGAAAGTTTACCTGTACATTATATGTATTCTGAAAGATAGTACTAGAATAAAAGCAATGCAAATACTAATGTATGATTGTAAAATACTGAGTTAATATTCTTGAGAATTCTTTGGGAGGGGCTTGGTCCTACCTTAACTGGATATGCCAGATGGAACTGACTCACCTTAGGACTCCTTGCTCTTCTTGTGGAATAAAATGGGGGATGGGTGAGGGGAGGCTGAGGGAGGACTGGGAGGATGAGAAGGAGGGGGAGCAGTAGTGGGTATAGGAAATAAAAACTTTTTAAATAAAAAAAAAGAGAATTCTTTCTTTCATTTGGAAATTCTAAGTGCCTTCTATATTCCAGGACTTTTTTTTTTTTCTTTTTCTTTTTTTATCAACAATTTTGGGAACTACATGGAACATAGTAGGTAATGATTTCTGCTTTTAAGGAATTTGCAATTTAGTGAGTGGAGACTGAACACATACAAAAAACAAAGAACTAAAACCTAAATAAGTTAATGAAGTGGCCCAATGGAAGTCAAGAAGTACTATTGTAAAGTGATAAAGCAGTCCAGGGAAGGGAACTAGGGTGTAGGTTTCAGTGAACGGTACTAGGCAGGGTGGTAAAGAATGACTGTGATGGCGTGATGAGACAAAGACTTTACAGTAGTGTAGGAATTAGCCCCATCTTGGGAAATTGCCTTTCAGGCAGAGGACACACAAATGACGTCTTCTTAGGTAGCATGCTGGCAAAGAGGATAATGTTCTTAGAACAGAGAAAATAGGGTAAGCAACCTTATAAGTCTGAGTGAAAAGCTGTGAGAAAGATTAGGTATAGAAAGAGTGATGTGCTTTATGTTTTTTCTAGATATTTTATTTAAAAAATAATTTTTTTTTTATTTTTTTTTTCCTTTATTTTGTATTTATTAAAAAAAAAACACAGTAAAAAGAATTTAAAATGTGGAAGAGTTAACAATAACTATATAGAGGATAAGAATAATAAGCATGGCTTATCAAGGGTAGACATACAAATAAGATTGCTACACCTATATTTTCTTTGTGTTCATCTTTCCCTCTGAATTTTTTTTTTTTCCAACCCTGTATATCCTTATTCAAGGTCTCCTCCCC
>PVIH01005225.1:0-127206 GCA_004025045.1 Sigmodon hispidus
CAGTTGGTTCGCTCAGTTCGAGGTCGTGGCGGGGTTTCCCTCAGCAGGAGCCGTGGAAGTGGTCAGGGACAGCGTCCACCTGCCCCTGCCCCAGAGAGCGCTGGGATTCTGCAGCCAGCGCTGGGTCCCGGAAGTGGAACCAGCAACAATGGGCTGATATTGATTTTCAAAGAACAATAAATAAAGCAATAGTTCAGAAACAAATGCAGTGAAAAATGTGGCCACAATTTCTTTTTGTAATAACAGGATGTAATATTAAGAAATTTGAAAAAGCAAGGCAGATATGAAATAGATTAAAAATATTCACAAGCACATCAATAAGTAGACTAAATATTCAATTATGTTCTACTAATATGTTAATCATGGGTATGTAAAATATTTACTTCTTCTTACTGTGGAAAACTGAAAATCACTACACTTATTTTCTCCTGAGTGTCTTAACTGGGCTAGAAGCTCAAGAGCAGAGATACTTATTCCATAAACTCTAACACCAGAAATTTGGTGTGGTTCAATTGCCATTAGTGGTCTGCACTATGGAATAAATGAGACATTTTACAAATGTCTACCTTCATTCTACCCCATTATATTTAACAGCTGAGCAAACTTACTTTACTGTAGACATGTCTATCCTTCACTGTTTCTATTGATAGGTTGTAGATGGCTTATCGTGTACAAAGTCCTACACATAACACACTCAAAGGAAGGAATCTTTGGCCTATGACATCAAAGCTTGAAAATTCTAGCCCAAACTAAACTTGATGTCCGGGTGGAATATAGGCCAGTTCTAACCAGTAACAAATTATCCTGTGATTTAAAAACAAAATTAAGCAATGTAGATATTTCTAGAAAACTAATATTTTACTGTTTTGAAATGGCAAGGAGAATAAATATTAACACCAAATACCATTCCTATAATTTTATAACTAAATTTCAAATAAATTAATTTTTCTCAATAAGGTCCATGTGCAACAGAAAATAAAGCATACTGATAAAACAGCAACATAGAACTTTGAGAATGAAATTTAAACTCTAGCATTTTTCAGCATTCAAAATATGCATGAGAGTCAAAAGATGTTATTCAAACCTGAAAAAAAAGAAAATGGGATATGAAATATGACTGACTTCAAAGACTGGAATTGGAAAGGTATATATTTTCATGATGCATAAGGATAATAAATAGATATGTAACTTTGCAATCTCACATAGGAACATATGACCATAGATTTCTACTTCATGCCACTTGCTAGTTTAACTCTTGGGATATAGCAAGCCTCCATATGTTTCTGCTTTCGGGGAGGTATATAGCATCTGTACATTACAAGACACATCTAAACTACCACATCCATTGTTGTCAAACTCTCACAGGAAGGAAAGTTTTAAATTTATTGTTGTTTGTTTTTGAAGTTTTGTACAACAAACTGAATTTAGATACTAATCTGTTGCTCTGCTAATTAAATATACTACCAGATAGAGTAAAATTGTATGCTGAGTTGCTATTGATAACAAGAAAGAAAATAATAAGCTGACTAGCTAGACAAAGGAACGTGTTGGCTAAGAATCACAGTCTGAGTACATCCTCTGCAATGTAAATGGTGGAAGGAGAGAACTAAGTCCTATATGTTGTCTCTCTGACTCTACATAGGCACTATGGAATTTGCATACTTTTTTCATGTACAAACACACATATACCAACACAACATACTGCTATTTGGCTTAAAGTCTTTGTTGTTGCTCCTGAGGAAAGATAAGCTTTTCTACATTGTTGCTAACAGATTTACCACATAGCTTGCCAGGAGAGGAATCACCAACTGACTTACATTGAATAATGGGCTTGGAAAAAGAACTGTGTGTTGAGTCAAAGTGGAAGGTCAGATATAATCATGCCCTCTCTGAGTGTCCTTTCTTCCTGGCACCAAACCATATATTTAAATATGAAGGCTGCCTCTATGCACAAATCCAAGAATCCATGAGTATGGAACAGAGCAAAGCTCCAGGCAGCCCCAGACAACAGCAGCATAAAAAAAAGCACAAAACTTTGTGTTTCAAGAGTTGGAGATTTGTAGATTTTTAGTATAGGATACCTCAGTCTATCCTAAGGTTGGATGAACTAAAAACAAAAGAATAAACAAGAAAGGCACAATAATCCTGTTCTATACACCTTATTTAAATGTATATTATACCATATACTCATATGAGATGATCAAGAGGTTTTATAAATAAGTCAACTAGAAAGATGACAGTAAACTATTTGTAATCATATAACTTGAAGACAGTATAGGAACTCATGACTATTTATCAATGGTTACCATTTCAACTATAGTTTGAGGTTTTAACAAAGACAAAATGACAGACTTTTTATTTCTGTGAAATATTTGCTAGTAGAATCATTTTAAAATATTCTTTTATTTTTTTTAATTTTTTTCCCATATCACCTACTGCTTCATCTCCTGCCCCTTCTCCCAGTCTTCCCCAGCCTGTCCCTCCCTCCCCCTTTCACTTTCCAAAGAAGGCAAGGAATCCCGAAGTAAGTCAGTCTGGCAAATCCAGTTGAGGTAGCACCAAGTCCCTACCCCCAGTATCAAGGCTGAAAAAAGTGTTTTCCCACTAGACATGGGCTTTGAATCCTCAGTTCATGAACCTGGGATAGACTCTGGTCCAATTACAAGAGGCTCCAGAAACTTTCCATGTTTTTGACTGTTACCTACATTTAGGGGATCCGGATCAGTTCCATGAAGGTTCCTCAGCTGTTATTTCAGAGTCTCAACAGCATAGGGCTGTCTACTTGTGTCTCCCAATCATTTGGATCTCTTCATCAGCCTCCATCAGTTGCTGGATGAAGCTTCTATAATGGCAATTAGGGTGGTCATTCATATAATAATAGGGAAAAGCCAGCTTAGGTACCCTCTGCACTATTGCTTAGAGTCCTAGCTGGAGTCATGTTCCCTTAAGAACACTTAAGATATCAGGTTTCTCTCTAATCCCACAATGGTGCCCTCTATCAAGAAATCCACTTCTTTGCTCTCCCTCTCTGTTCCCCCCACCATCCCTTTCTCTCACATAAAATATTCACATGTGTAAATTTAAGCCATATGTTTACAAATTTCACATTTTAAATCAGCAAGCACACAGAGTTTTTAGAAGACATTTTAATCAGTAAACTATGAATGAAACTTTATGTGCAATCATTACTGAAATGAGAAAAACAACATGAATATTCAACAATAGAAGATGTGAGAAATAAACTCTTGGATACATTTAAAACAAATAGACAATGTATACAAAGTCAGAAAGAAGTAGTTAAACATTGGGAAATTTTATAAATATTTTTCAAAGAAAAATAAAATTTATACAACTCTCATCATTATCCAAATACACAGATAATTAAAAGAATAACCAATTTATAGTGTCCTTTACACTACAGAAACTTTTCGGGTTCATGAGGTCCCATTTATCAAGTGATCCTAGCTTCTGCACTATTGGTGTCCTAATCAGGAAGTTGTCTCCTGTGCCAATCCATTCAAGGCTATATGTTTAAAGAATGTATCATTACTTAGCTGTTAAAAACAATGATATCATAAAACTTGAAGGCAAATGGATGGAACTAGGGGAAAATCATCCTGAGTGAGGTAATCTAGACCCAGAAAGACAAACATGATTTATACACACTCACAGGTGAATATTAGCTTTAAAATAAAAGATAAATATACTGTAATCTACAGACCCAGAGTGACTAGATAACTAGGAGGATTGGGGGTGGGGGAGTCACAATCTCCCTGGAAAGGGGAAATAAAATGAGATTGCAGAGGGTGGGGATGGGAACATTAACAATCAGGTTTGGAGCCAGGATGAAGGAAGAAAGTACTGAAAATACTGGAAGTGGGGCAGGGAGCGTCTCTTTTAAGGGTCAGATAAAAACCTGGTGCAAGAGAATCTTCCAGGAATGTACAAGCATGATCCAGCTAAGACTCCGAGCCATAGCAGATACATAGCCTGAACTGCCTATCTCTTGTGACCAGGCAAAAAATTCAAGTGGAGAGAATGGAGCACGAACCCAGCCTCACAATTTTCACTATGGGATGGGCTGGGATTGGGTTTTGGCCCAATTGTCATCAGAGAATCTTTATCCAGCAACCGATAGAAACAAATATGCACTCACAGCCAAACATTAGGTGGACTTCAGAAAATCCTGAAGAAGACAGGGAGAAAGGACTATAGGAGCCAGAGGGGTCAAGGACCCTATAGGAAAACCCACAGAATCAACTAACGTGGGCTCATAGGGGCTCACGTAGATTTAACCAACAACCAGGGAGCTCGCATGGAACTGATCTAGGCTTTCTACATATAAGTTAAAGTTGTGTAGCTTGGTTTCCTGTGAGACTCCAAACAGTGTGGCCAGAGGCTGTTTCTGAAACTTTTACTAGCTTTTGGGACCCTACTCCTGCATACTGGGTCACCTTGTTCAACATTAATACATAAGAAGGTACTTAGCCTTACTGCAAGTTGATAAGAAATGGTTTGTTGATATTCATGGGAGACCTGCCCTTTCCTTATCAGAAACAGAGGAGTACATTGGGAGGTGGAAATGGTGGGGGGGCAGATGAGGGGAGGAATTGGGAGAGGAGGAAGGAGAAATTGCAACCAGGATGTAAAATAAAAATAAATAACTAAAAATGAAACTCCCCAAAAATACGAAAAGAAAAAATTACAACCAAAGCATATGTTTCTATTATTCTCACGTATATTTTGTTTGTTTCATAATTTTGTTTTATTTTGTGTTTGTGGTGCTGGAGATCAAACACATAGCCTTGGACATAGTAGAAATGTAATCTAACACATCTGTTAATAGCAGCAATTTAAATTGTTTTAATTATTGCTATAAGTTTGTTATTTTCATGGGAAAAATAATCTAATATGGTATGTTATGAAATGAAAATCAGGTTAGTAGTATACTATGATTCTTATCAAAAATTTTGATGAAGTTTTAGGAAGAAGTAAATAGGAAAGTTAATATTAATTTTAATAATTCTGATAGGGCAAAGTGAGGAGAGATTTTTCACTTTTAGCCATCTAAAACTTAAAACCACAGACATTTTACAGTGAGCATTTATTAATTTGTAATCTTTTAAATTTCACTAATACTATTTTTTAAAAATCATAAATATATGCAAAGATGTACAATTATATAAATGCTTTTATTGGACTCATGAAAGAAACAGTAGATGGTAGTGACTTCATTATTGTTTCCTGATGCTTCAACAAGAGTGGAAACACAGTTACTCCAGTATTAGATATTGCCAAAGTTGATTTAAAGTTTGATTTAAAATCCAGGCCATCCTATATAGGCAGCATAGTATGCTTCTTAGCTACAGAAGTATGTTTAGCTCTAAACCCTTTCATTTCTAAAATGAGGGTGTACCACCCACACCAACATTTATCAGGCTTTTCCCCAGAATGTAAGCTGCAAAGACAAAGACAAAAAAAAAATAATTTAAGAAACAGAGCAGGGACTCTATTTCAAGAATTCAATAACAGAATATAAGAATGTGAGAAAAAAAGGCTTAACGCAGAGAATAACTTGAGAATTGGGTTTGTAGCTTTGTCACTGTGGTGTGGTTTTAAAATAGACAGTTAAGACAGGTTTGACCTCTACCCCCAAACCCCAGTTATATACATCTCTTTATAAAATACACTTATCTTAGAACAGCAAAGGTGTTTGGGAATATAAGTAAATAACTGAATGTAAAAAGTAATATGAATCCTAAAATTTTAACTACTTAAACTGTAATATATTTTTTTTTAAAAAAGTACATTGTACATAAATTTTCCAAAGTAAAATGACTATCATGTGACTCTTCTACTTCTGTCTAGTGTGTGTGTCAAGTTGTGTTTTTTTCAATTAGGTCTACATTCCAATAAAGTTGTTCTTGAAATACAACAGTATCCAAGTATCTTTATGATTCTATAAATTTCTTAATGTATCCCAATAAAATGATTATGACAAGAAAAAGGTATTAACAAGGATAAGGATAAAAGAATCATAATGCACAGCCCATGAAGTTAAAAATGTTGTTAATTATAAATGTAGTCATGACTTAAAAAATATATATTTCTTAGAAAATCCAAGCAAGCTAAGACCTGAATGTAAAATTTGTTGTTACAAAAATTAAATTTTCTCCATAATATTGGTGAATAAAAACAAACACATTACATATAACACTTAATTGCTGTCAATACAAACATGGCTAAAGGTATGAGTTTAGTGTTGAGCTGCCTGTAATATGGCACTCTGTCATTCATCATAAAATCTAAGAAAAGAAAAGGCAAGAAATTATTTTGCTTTGTTTAATTGTATCTTCTTTTGTCTTTTTTTTCCCGTTATCCCTTGGAGGGCTGCTCTTTTCTAAAGAGAAAATAAAGAAGGAGTATATTTATAGATTGGAGCTATAAGGAGTGGAGGAAGAGAAACTGTGGCCAGGACATATTGTAGGACACAAGGATCTACAAGTATTTTTTATATGGTATAGTATATCTATCAAAAATAATGGAAGTTTAACTAAGTATTCAAATACTGAAGTTTTATTGGTTTTAAATATTTCTGTATAGTTTGTTACTCATAGAAGAACACTTTTAATCAACAACAATGGAAAACATATTATCTGATTAACCTGAGTACTTTAATGTCTAAGATAGTCTACCTACCAACCAAATGGATTGTATAATGTGAAAAGAAAACCAACATATAGTGTTTTTTATTATTCATTGCTACAGAATACCTAATCGAGTGAGTAATAAAATCAGAAACGGGCCTAGTGAAAGTTATAGCTGAGGTAGTTGGTGGGTGTTTTACTTTGGGAATCTTTCAGAAAAATAGGTATTGCTTAATGTCTATTTTTGTAATGTTTCTATTACCAAAACAATAGACAGACATGAATATGCAGAACAATTTTCAAGTTTATCTTTCCAAGGCAACAGACACCAGCTCAAAGACTGATGGAGGATTGAGGCACAGCCTTCACTCTCAGGTGCCCTTTGCCATGTCTGGTCTGTGCTTCCTGCACAGTGATGTGCTATGCAGAGAGCATCACACCACAGCGTGTTCTACCCTTTCCAAACTGCCCTTTTTTACACCTACTTACATCATGTTTCACCTATTTTTTCCTACTAAAGTCAAGTGATTCTGGCAAGAAGAGATTATGATTGACTGGGCTGAGTCACTTCACATAGATATCACCTGTCAGGTTTGAGGTATTTTTTCTAAGTTCTGTTCAAAAAAGCTGCAGCAGAGGTGACAGCTGTTTGAAAGTATCTGCTCTGGGGATAGCTATGCCTCAAAAACTTCATCCAAGATTTGTGCTAGGTATTTTCCAAAGTAAAATAAATTATTAAATCAACAGTCCAAAGCAATAAAGGGACTGTGGGCAATGTTATAAAACATAATATTGGAAGCAATTTAAGAGAACTTAAAAATGAATAGATGATCTAGGTCCTCTGTATTCTATAGAGGACTACAAGAATTAAAATCAGGCTCCATGTGACCACCTGACCTTCTAGAATCCCAAGATAAATCTCTATTTCTTCCTGCTTTCCAAGGGATCCTGGGCATCAAGAAATTTGCAGGCAAATGGATAAAACTAGAAAATATCATACTGAGTGAGGTAATCCAGATTCAGAAAGACAAACATGGTATGTACTCACTCATAAGTGGACACTAGTTGCAAAACAAAGAATAACCAGACTATAACCCACAGCTCTAGAGAAGCTAGGTAACAAAGAGGAGCCTAAAAGGCATGCATGGATTGTTCTGGGAAGAAAAAAATAGATGAGATTCCTTGAGTAAACTTAGGGTAGGGTAGAACAATAGAAGGGAGAGGATGGGGGATGATAACTTAAAAGAGCTAGATGGTCCAACTTGAAGAGGGATGGAGTAGGAGAGCAATGAAAAAGATACCTTGATAGATGGAAACATCATGGGATTAGGGAAAGACCTGATGCTGGTAAAGTTCTCAGGAATCCACAAGGATGACCCCAGTTTAGACTGCTGGTAATGGTGGAGAGGGTACCTGAGCTGGCCTATCCTGGTAATCAGACTGATGAATACCCTGCCATAATACAGCCTTCATCCAGTAACTGATGGAAAAAGATATACAGCCAATCACCAGACTGAGCTCTGAGAATCCATTAGAAGAGAGGAAAGAGGGATTTTGTAAGCAAGAGTGTCAAGATCATGAGGGGAAAATCTATAGAGACACTTAAACCAAGCTAGTGGAAACTCTGAAACTTACGACTTTCAGCTGTGGTGCTTGCTGTGGATTAGAGTAGTCACTTTGCTTAAGTGATACAGTTGTATGGTTATAATCTATCCCAAATGCATAAGCTGCCTTTTTGGAGCCTATTGCCTATGGTGGGACAGCTTACACATTTTGATGCATGTGGGAGTGGCTTGGACCTGACTACCCATAGGAGAATTAGCCTTTTTTTGAAGAAAAGAATAGGAGAGGTGTTAGGAGGAAGGTTTGGGGGTTCAGGAGGAGGAATGAGAGAGGGATCTGTGGTTGGCATGTAAAATGAATAGGAAAATTTCTTTAAAGAGTGTGCCAGCTTTCTCAGATCCTGACTCTCCCTTCACTTGGCAGCTGGCAGGATTACAACTCCCCTGCCCTTTTTTGTTTTATTTAAACTTTGATAAAATATTCCTTGAGCTTCAAAAGAAAAACACAAAATAAACTAATTAAAACAAAGGTTCCTGGAAATTGATTTGTGATCTAACTTGCCATGCATACCTGTGTTAACTTTATTTTATTAATTATTTTAATTAAAAAAATTCCTATCTCCACCACTGCTCCCCCTCCCTCTTCTTTTCCCAGTTCTCACACAGCCTCTGCTCAACACCAATCCCCTATCTATTTTCCAAAGAGGTAGGACCAAGTTCCTCCCCCAAGTACCAAGGCTGAGAAAGGTATGCTCCTGCAGGGTAAGGACTGCAAAAAGCTAGCCATAAATTCTGGCCCTACTTGAGAGGCTCAAGAAACTTTCCATTCCAATGTAGATTGACTATCATCTACATTCATTCAGAGGGTTTAGATCCATTCTATGAAGGTTTAATCAGCTGTCATTTTAGAGTCTGTGAGCTCCTAATAGCATGAGAAAGCCTACTCTATTGGTCTCATCATGAAGCTAATTGTTTTGCTTATGTAGTCTCTCCTCCCACTCATCAGCAAGATCAGTAGCTTGGCCAGCTATAGATAGACATGCAGCTATGGATCACTGCATGTGCCTCTATCAGTTGATAGAAGAAGGTTCTATAACGGCAATTAGGGTGGTCACTCATGTAGTAGGGAAAGGCCAGTTTAGGCTCCCTCTCTACTATTGATTAGAGTCCTGACCAGGGTCATCATGTTGGTTCTTGGGTGTTTCCCTAGCACGAAATTTCTCTCTAATCTCATAATGGCTACTTTCATTAAGATACCCACTTCTTTGCTCTCCATCTCTGTTGCTTCCCCCCTTCCCCACTCAAACATCCCATTCTCTCATGTTCTCTTCTTGCCTCCAAATAGCTGGAAGACACTTAAGCATTGCTCAACATCTTTAGCCATCAGAGAAATGCAAATCAAAACAACACTGAGATACCGTCTTATTACTGTTATAATGGCTAAGATCAAAAACACAGATGACAACTTATGCTAGAGGAAATGTGAAACAAGGAGAACACTCTTTTATTGCTGGTGGGACTATGAACTTGTACAACCAATTTGAAAAGCAGTATGATGGTTTCTTAGAAAACTGGGCATCAGTCTACACAATAATTCAGCAATAACATTATTGAGCATATACCCAAGGGATGCACATTCTTTCCCCAATGGCATTAGCTCAATTATGCTTATAGCAGCATTATTTGTAATAGCCAAAACCTGGAAAAAGCCTAGATACTCCTCAACTGAAGAATGAATTTTTTAAAATGTGGTACATTTGCATGGTGGAGTACTACTCAGCAGAAAAAACATGACATCCTGAAATTTGCAGACAAATGAATGCATTTGGAGAGTATCATCGTGAATGAGGCAATATAGACCCAGAAAGATAGACATGGTGTATGCTCACTTATTAGTGAATTTTAGACATAAAGCACAGGATAATCAAACTACAATCTACAACTTCCTAGCAGCTAGGTAAGAGAAGAAAGTTAGAAGAGATATCCATAGATCCACCTGGGAAGAGGAAATAGAGAAGATCTCTTGAGTAAAGTGGGACCATACAGGGGGAGGGAAAAAGGGGAGGTGAGAAGAAAACACGACTCTGTTAATCTTTGTGCCAAAACATACCATTGGTTTGTTTCTTTTTTTATTTATTCATCTGTGAGACGATCCGAAAAAAGTTGGATCATAACAAAAGGAACTTTCTCTTGGGGAAATTCAGTCAAGAAATCAAAAATAATAAAACTCTTAGCATTTTGTTTATTGTTTTTACTTCTTAAAGCCTACCTCAAATTATGTATACACTGCAAACTAAAAGCCAACTTCCAGAAAAAAATTACTTAATATAGTAAGATAGCAAGGCTGTGTAGATTTATTTTTCTGCTGTCACTTTAGTGAAATAGATAAGAGATCAATGTGTTCATTGAGTCAATTATAGCTTAATAAATTCCCACATGCTGAAGAGAAGTGGTGAGCATGGCCAACCTTTCCCTTAACTGTAGCTCAGTTTCCCTTATTGATCAAGACATTAGCACTTGTTTTTCCATATACAGATTTTACAATATTAGGGGACTTTTCCTATTCCTAAAATTGTTAAGTTATCTTTCTATTATCAGATAGTCAGCCCAAAACACATATACATATCAATAGCATTAAGTAGACTTAGCCAATTGTTTATGAGTGTGTATGTTTGTATGTGTGTATATTAGTATGTGTGTATAAAACAATAACTGCAAAATTCAATAATTTGAGAGACTAAGAAAGTGTAATAGGAAATGGTAGGAAGAGAGTAGTTGAAATGATGTAAATAGAGTACTGATCACGATTGGGTAGTGGCTTTATTATAATTTTTCCAAATGAGCTGAAAAGACATAATGGAATTATGTTGATACATTGTAAATTGCTCCTATTGCTTTAATAAAAAGCTTATTCGCCAGAGGCAGACAGGACGTATAGGCCAGGCTCCTAGACTAAGAAAACTTTGGGACCATCTCAGAATAGAGCAGAGATGCAAAAGAGATGCCACAGAAAGCCAGATGAGTCAACAACAGAAACAGAAAAAAGAAGCTGAAATGCTGCTCTAAGGAAAGGTACCGAGCCACATAGCTAAACAGGATAAAAATCACGGTTGACTTTAAGATGAAGGAGTTAGCAAGTTATATGCCTGGGCTGTAGGTCAATTAGTGTAAAATTAATGTAAGCATCCTTGTGTCTTTATAGGATTGTAAGACTGCTGGTCAGCTGGGTCTGCTGCTCTGCCAGTCTCCAGGTTCAGGCCACAGGGCTAGACAGGAAAAGCCAGACCAGAAGCCTAGTACAAGGACTGTTGACTTTCTTTTATCTTTCTTTCTTTTTTAATGTTATATATCCACATATATTCGGCTCATGTAAAACTACTTTCATCAATCAGGGAGTGATCTCAATTTGTCAGGATAAATATTCCTTTTGATGTGTGGTTGAAATCAGTTTGATTATATTTTATTTATGATTTTTTCATCAATATCTGTCACATTTTCAGTCTTCATTTTCTTTTGATGTCTTTTTTTGACTTAGCTACCAAGGTTATGCTGTCCTCACAGAATAATTTTTAATCTATTCCTTCTAACTCTGCTTTCTGGAAGACATTAAAGGGTATAGGTGTTTGTCAGTATTGGTGTTGGAGGGCCTGAGATTAAGCGCACTGGCTCTACTCCTTGTTGTAGGCTTACATTTGGTGAGCTAGCCAATGCAGTGTTGTAGGGGAAAAACTAGCTGACCAACCCACCTATCACCCAGACCCATAAGCAGGGCTATGACTTGGCCCTCCCAAACACCTACTGAATCTATAAACTATTAGAGCTTGTGAAGAGGACAAACAATTAAACCAAAATCAGCAGGATCTCCACAAGACAAAACAACAGGATATCCAAAAGGACCCCCAGTGATAGCACATTGTCAGTGATACAGCAGAAACCAGAAGCCTCAACTAGACCAATGACTCATGGCAATGAACAGTTGAAAGGTACAATGTATGCACTAAAGTATATGTGTTGTGTCTTAATGGACCACAACACAGCTTCCACAGTAAGACTGATCATTTTTTGTTTTTGTTTTTATTTTATTTTTGTTTTGTTTTGTTACTTTTCGGTTGCTTATTTGTTTTTGTTTTTGTTTTTTTAATATGGTTTTGTTTAGAAGGAAAGGTTGCAAGGGCAGAGGATGAATCCTAGAGAACTGAGAAATAAGTGGAAACAGAATGCATGATGTTAATTTCACAAAGAATCAATAAAAGTAAAATTTTAAAAAGCGATTAAAAGTTTTAAAGCAATGATTAAACAAAGTACACTCTTATTGCTACTGAATAGACTTATTATATGAATATCAAAAATAAAAACAAAAGATTTTTTAAAAATGAGAAATTTTGTTGTTACTCTTGCTGAAATATTTGTGTAGTAGTATTGTAACTAAAGTTATTGTGAAACGTAAACCCACAATTTCAGGAAAGATGGTAAGTATTCTGTGTCTATAGGATGTAGTTCTTGACAGTGATAGCTATAAAAGTATATTTTGATGCCATCACTGTAATGAAATTTACAAGTGAATTATTTAAAGGCCAATTAGAAAGAGATTTTTTTAAAAAAAATGGTGGGTATACAGATTGTTAAGTATATTAATAGTCAGATATTCTAAGATTTAAATATATATGGCATATGAATAGAATCTCAAGGCTTATATAACTTGCTCAATCATTAGCTTTTTATCAAAATGTATTCAGTTTACCAAAATGACTGTTTTCATTATGATATTTAAAAAAATCTTTTTTAATGCAAATAGATCCGAGCCTGTGACCCTGCACAAAGTGGATCAAAGACCTCAACATAAACCCAGCCACTTTAAACTTGATAGAAAAGAAACTGGGAAATACACTTCTACAAATTGGCACAGGTGACCACTTCCTAAATATAATACCAGTGGCACAAACACTAACAACAACAATCAATAAGTGGGATCTCCTGAAGCTAGGAAGCTTCTGTAAAGCCAAGGACACTGTCAATAGGACAAAACAACAGCCTACAGAATGGGAAAAGATTTTCACCAACCCTACAAGTGATAGAGGACTGATCTCTAAGATATATAAAGAACTCAAGAATTTAGAGCCCCAAAACCTGAATAACCCAATCAAAAAATGGGGTTCAGATCTAAAAAGGGAATTCTTAGCAGAAGAATTATGAATGGCTGAAAGGCACTTGAAAAAATTCTCATCATCTTTAGCCATCAGAGAAATGCAAATCAAAACAACTTTGAGATACCATGAGACGCCTGTTAGATTGGCTAAGACAAAAGACACAGAGGACAGCCTATGCTGGAGAGGGTGCAGAGCAAGAGGAATACTTCTCCATTGTTGGTGGGAGTGTAAGCTTGTTCAGCCACTTTGGAATGCATTATGGCGGTTTCTCAGAAAGTTGAGAATCAATCTCCCCAAGGACCAGCAATACCACTTCTGGGTGTATACCCTAAAGATATACAGTCACACTCCAAAGGCATTAGCTCAAATATGTTCATAGCAGCATTATTTGTAATAGCAAGAACCTGGAAACAACCTAGATGTCCCTCAACTGAAGAATGGATTAACAAACTGTGGTACATCTACACAATGGAGTACTACTCAGCAGTAAGAAAAATGATATCCTAAAATTTGCAGGCAAATGGATGGATTTGGAGAATATCCTCCTGAGCGAGGTATCACAAACTCAGAAAGATAAGCAGGGGATGTACTCACTCATTAGTGGACTCTAAACAAACAAACAAACAAACAAACAAATAAGAAAAGCATACCCAAGCTGCAAACCACAACCACTGAACAACTGAGATCAGAAACACCCTGGAGTGACTCCTTGGATTCCACTCCCCCTAGAGGAACACATGACTCAGTCTTGAGGTTGGGGAGAAAACTGGATTTGCCAGGAGTGGAGACTGAACTAAGCAATATTGGGACCTTGGGACCTTGGGACTGCCTGCCTATGGAGAGAAATTTTGTACTATATGTAATCATCTAAGAAATAAATTGATTTATGAGTAAAAAAATCTTTTTCATGGAAATATCAAATTTACCCTTCTTTTTCTCTTCTAGCCCCTCCCAGCTTTTTAATATCTAAATAAAATTGTGTTGTGTATTTAAGCTGCCTTTTCTTCATTCATTTATTTGTTGAACTGTATATAGGATTCTCTCATATAATGCCAATTGTAAAATGTGCAACAATCACTGAAAACCTTTCAGTCATCTTTATCCTTTAGTTTATTCATATTTGTCCCCCCCCATATTCTCTCATTTTTATCTTTTTTTCCCCAAGGGCTAATATTTATTTTATAATTTCTTCAACAGCTTATTTCTGCATAGTATATCCTATGTTTATTTGTTTGTTTTTTTGGGGGGGTTGTTTGTTTGTTTTTTGATAATGCAAATCAGATTGCTACACATATATTTACTTTGTGTTCAACTTTCCCTCTGAATTTTTTTTTCCATCCCTGTATATCCTTATTCAAGGTCCCTTCCCCCTCCCACCATATCAGGTCACCCTCTCAACTAAACCAATCCAAATTCTTCCAAAGAGCTACTTCCTACTTTTATCAAGTATGTATTTCTAAATTTATATATAAATATACACAAATGTCCCAAAAATGAAAGAAAATGTGTGATTTTTGCCATTTTGCAATTCTGATTTAACATGAAACTCGTGAGTTCCATTCATTTTCTCTCAAATGACATTTCATGCTTTTTAATATCTGAATAAAATTGTGTTGTGTATTTAAGCTGCCTTTTCTTCATTCATTTATTTGTTGAACTGTATTTAGGATTCTCTCATATAATGCCAATTGTAAAATGTGCAACAATAAATGTGGATATGCAAATATCTCTGTGATATCCTAACAATCTCCAACTATGTGAGTCTGAATGGGATTGTTATATAAGGAGAGAGTATAGGTTTCTATTTTGTTTTTGAGGAAGCTCCAGGTAGATTTCCTTAGTAGTTGAACCAATTTACATTCCTTTCATCATTATGTGAGGATATATTTCCTCATTTTGCATCTTTATCAGCATTTGTTATTTTTCTTGATGAATTAATTTTTTTATCATTTAACAATTTCAATCTGGAATCAACCAGAACAACTGCTCTTTGAGAAACACAGACCTCTGCTTCATGTGGACCTTCTTCTCTTCTGCCTAGCATTTTACTCTGTACTGTTTTTCTTTATCCTCCCTATCTCCTCCATAATGAATGGCATGGTCCTAGACCTCCATTCACCTCCTAACTTCAAGTAATGAAAAAGCAAAATGGGAGGAAAGTATGTCTCCCTTAACAGAGCTTTTATTATTATTCCAGTGTTTGGACTCTTAAAGGATGTGCTTATTTATCACATCGATCAGAATTGTATCACATAACCATGCTAGACAGGTGCAACTGGGAAATACCTTTACAAAAAGAAAAAATCTTTTGATATTCACCACATACAACATAATCAAAATTGTTATAATGATAAGAAAAAACAATAATGGATAATACATAGCAATATCGATGTTAACTTGCACACACATTTGCAGTACACAGACACAAAAGTTGCATATACTTTTACAGAGATATATGTAACAACAATATAACCATCAAAATGAGAAAGGAGAACACTGAAAAACTCAGAAAATTTTGGTCTGTTGAGATCTTAAAAACATGAAAGCATTAAAAAGATTGCAAAGTCAGACTGAATGAAAATTAGATCTGTATTTCAAACAATAAGTACTACATTTTTCAAATAAATTAATGCTATTTGTAAAGTGATTCACATTTCCCAGAAAGAATAAATTTCCCTTTTTGTTCTTTCAGGGACAATGAGAAATTGTTCATGTGCACTTGGTAATTGTTCATCTTTTTAATAGACTACTATCTACAGAAAAAATGATCATGTTTCATAAGCTCAAGAAAAACAGCCTAATGGTGGTTAAATATAGAAACCACATTCTTGTTTAGTGGGATAAAAAAGTACATTGACTGGACTTCTCTGGAAATGGGATGTTTTTCAAGGACACAATGAGCAGGAGAAGGACATTGAAGTAGCCTGATTCAAAAGGTTGTTAAAAAACATGTTGGTGGAACTATGGGACCATGAGAAAAACTGGTTGGCATGGGTGAAAGGACCGACAGTGGGAGTAATGACATGATGAATTTGAATTCAGCATTTAGAACTTGAACAGTCATTAGCAAAACCATTTTCTATCACTGCCATTTTAATTGTGTAATTGTAGGTTAGCATTTGTAAGGTACTATTTTTACTGGAATATTTCATCAGAAACATGCAATCTGAAACTTAAATGATTCATCTTGCCCAAGGGCTTAACATTGGAATTTTCCCTAAAATACTGACTCATTGTATTTAATACTCTTATTCATTTCTACTTTATTCTATGGGATAGAGCTGATTTCTCTTACTAGATTCTTGGAAAATTAAAACTCATTTTTCTTTTCTATAAAACTTAGGTCCCCCTTACAGGATAATAACAAACCTTTCTTTTAGTTCAGCGATGTCTCTGGTCACTGAACTCTGTGAGGAAAATCTTCTGTTTAATATATTCAGATGTAACCAAGTCTTAGTGAATTGCTTTTGGGTTCATCCTAGTTCTCTTCCTTTCTTAGTCCACAATATTCTCGTGGCAGATGGCGAGGAAAGTACCTCTTTCTGTTTGATATTTCTTCACCTCCAACAAAGCAACCATCTTCCCCAAAAGCATCACTTGTGATTCTAAACTTCCAGAACCTCTTAAAAAACCTTTGTCCCAGGGGCCACTTGCCATTCTGTATTTTTAAATGTTTTGTGAATGTATGGCAACATATCAATGAATTTTTTCCTATTTAACATTCATATAACTGATACAACATGTACATCTTAACCAGAGTTTATTTCTGAATCAGAAATTAATTACAATAGAAAGAAGTTTTGTGTTTTGTTATGGTATTAATCTGGACAATCTAAAAAGTTTAAAAAATGAGTTTAAAAATTTTGTTAGGATATTAAAAGAAAACGAGCTCACACTAGAAATTTTTCTTCAGTGGTCTTTATTTACTTGAGCTGTTTATTTTAGTGGAAGACTCAACATGCTGGTAACGTGTTGCTATAGCAGCTGCTTCATATCTTTGTTCCACATTGACATGGGTAAATGCCATCTCTTGGCTGGCTGGTTATGTTCCTCAAACATATTATCTTTTAATTATCTATTATAAAAACCAATATAATAAGTATGAAAGCAAAAGAACGAATTTCTATTTTCTTAAAAACTAAGCAGAATAATTTAAGCCTTGGTAACAGTGAGTCATTAAATCCTTTGTTGTCAAAGTGATGAGTTCGAAAGTCTTAAAAAGTGTAGAGAAAAGTTATGGGGGGTGGAAAGCAAATGACTTTTGCACCTAAATTGCTTTGCAAGTTTTTTTTTAAACAAAACAAAACAAAACTGCTGCCTGAAAAGAGAATTCATTATTTTGAAGCAATGCTTTGTTCAAGTAGTCTGGCTGGTAATAACTATGTGGCCTAAGGAAACTTTGACACAGAAAACAGCCTGTCATTTTGAAAGATAAAGTTAGGTCATGTCTTTAACATGTGGACAGTTTTATAATTCTTTGTTTCACTAGCTTTGTGGCTCAGTAGACTAGAAACTACGCTAAAGTTTACCAAGTTGGAATTCCTAATGTAAAAACAAAGAAAGAAAAAAAAAAAAAAACCAGCTGAGTCCCCTGAAGCAAGTTTAATTTCTAAACTTAGAGGAAATTTGTAAGACAAAAACAATAAACAATAACCCTCAACAAGTCCACTAATTGTTGATGTCTATCATTGTGTCTATTATAATTTTTGAATTTACACTTTCACCTCTATTCAATTTTATATGACTGTTTCATTATTAGCATTTTAAATATGTGTATGTATGTGAACCTGTCTGTATGAGTGCAGGAATGTGTGTATGTGTGTGTGTGTGTGTGTGTGTGTGTGTGTGTGTGTGTGTGTGAGTGTTACATACATATTAGTGTGTGGGTATTCATACATCTAGGCAAGCATTAGAGGAATAGAGAAACTCAAGTATCTTCCTCCTATCACTGTGCCTTGTGTGAATGAGATGGGGTTTTTCACTGTACCAGAAGCAGACCATGTTAGATAGAATGGCTGGACAGAGAGTTATCAGGACCCTGTTTCATCTGCTTCCCTCAAAATAATAGCTTTACAAAAAGACACAGCCATACTTGACATTTTTATATGGGTACTTATGAATAAAATCCTGCTCTTTTTTAATCTTAATTCATTTTATTTTTATTTTTCTAGAATAAAGTTTTTTTTATCCATGTTCCAACTCCCTTCTCCCTCCTGACCCCTCCTGGTCAGCCTTCATCCTCCCTACTCTCCATTCCCCCATCCCCTCCCCAGAAAGGGCAAGAGGTCCTAAGGTGGATTAGCTCAGCATCCACTGCAGGCACTCTTAATCTTTTCATAGCAAGTGCTCTTACCCTCTGAGCCTTCTCTCCAACCTGACATTTGGTTTTGTTGAACTATCTGTGACAAGATATTTCTAATACTTTTTTCTTATGAATAAAGAAAATCACATTTTCTATCCGTGTATATCCTTGTTCAAGTTCTCTTTTCCCTTCCACCCCCTCCAGTCACACTCTTCTCTCCACATCTGCCCATCTCCTCCCCAGTAAGGGTGGGAGGTCCCAAGGTATGGTTTAGTTCAGCATCCACTCCTGGCAGATCCAGTTTCCTCACCCCAACATCAAGACTTAGTCAGGTGTTCCTCTAGAGGAAGTGGGATACAAGGTGCCAGTCCAAGGTGTTTCACATCCCAAGATGTTCATTGGTTGTGGTTTGCAGCTTGGACATGCTTTGCTATTTGCTTTTTTGTTTAAAGTCCACTAATGAGTGAGTACATCCCCTGCTTATCTTTCTGGGTTTGTGATACCTCGCTCAGGAGGATATTCTTCAGATCCATCCATTTGCCTAAATATTTTAGGATATCATTTTTCTTACTGCTGAGTAGAACTCCATTGTGTAGATGTACCACAGTTTGTTAATCCATTCTTCAGTTGAGGGGCATCTAGCTTCCTTCCAGGTTCTTGTTATTATGAATAACGCTGCTATGAACATAGTTGAGCTAATGCCATTTGAGTGTGACTGTGCATCTTTAGGGTATACACCTAGAACTGGTATTGCTGGATCCTTGGGGAGATTGAGTCCCAGTTTTCTGAGAAACCACCATACTGTATTCCAGAGTGGCTGAACAACAACAACAAGGGGTACACTCCCACCAACAATGAAGGAGTGTTCCCCTTGCTCTGCAACCACTCCAGCATAGGCTGTTATCTGTGTCTTTTATCTTAGCCAATCTGACAGGTGTAAGGTGGTATCTATGGTTCTAATCTTAGAACATACTGGCTTGTTACTATAACAGCACAGAAAAAGTTAACTGTGATTACATACTGTAATATAAGATACAGAACACAACTATGTCTACAAATCCAGTCAAATTCAAACATTATGTAAGGAGTATCAGTTGTGAAGGTTTAATTCAAAATGTAAAAATTAGAAAAAAAAATGCTTGCCTTCCCAAAATTAAGTAATAAAATTAAAATAAATATATGCACACACAGATTGTGTGTGTGTGTGTGTGTGTGTGTGTGTTTGTGTGTGTGTGTAGTGATCATCAAGTTTCTCAGCACCACTTGTTGAAAAGTATCTCTTCGCAGAGTTTACATTTGTGGCATCTTTCTCAAATACTATGTGGCTATAATTAGTAATGCTCACTCATTCTTATAATTAGAATTGTTATTTTATAGTTTCTCACATATCTTGCATATTCACTTTCTCTTTATTTTACATCTTTATGTTATTTTGTTGCTTTCTCTAGTTCTTTATTGTACTTTTGAGTCCTGCAATTTTTTATTTGGCATGAGTAATTTTACTTGTGATACTTCCTCTAGAGTTTACTAGTTGTATTAGTGTGTTTTCAATCCCATGGTAATTTAAGTTTCTTTCTGTTTTTTAAGTATGTTTTTAAATTTTGGATTTTCTCTGTCATTCCCACTTTTTTATGTTTGAATTTTCTGCAGCATCACTCATGTATTTTTTCTCTTTATTTCTCATTGAGCTATTTCTTTATGTCTTAAACTTTGAATTCTTAGATCAGGTTTATACTTGGTTGTATTGTTGCTTTTTGTTTTGTCTTATTTGTGTTCTGAGGTTCATTTAGGTAATTCTATTGGTGAGCATTTCTATAGTACATGAGAATTTGTAGTGATGAAATACTGCCTTGATCTTTCATATTGTATGTATTTTTCCCATGAGATTTGTGACTGTGGACTTCTTTATTCTGTGTCTAATATGGACATAAGAGGTTGGAACAGAGAACAGCATGTTCAGGCCAGGTTGGGGACTAATATTGAATATGACTTAGATATAATATATTCAGGTGGATTCATGTGGCTGGGCTGGTGGCATAAATGTGCATCTTGATCCAAGCTTCGAGTATGTGGGTACATCTGGAGTTGAGACAGAGATATGGAAGAAAGGATCAGGCAGACTCACCCAATGAAGACTGGCATACATATGGATGTTCTGGCTGGGTAGAGTCAATGGATATGGGAACAGAGGGGTAAATATGTTGTGAGTAGGTAGTGGGATCCCGCATGAAGCCTAGATATTGTGGGCAGAAAAAACAGAAGTTGTTACATTACTCCAGGCACTGGATGTGGATCCTGGACCAGAATTCAGGTTTTAGGGCAATGTGGAAAGGAAGGCTCACTTAGCTATACCCTTGCAGAATATATAATATTATATACTTCATAATATATAATATTTTACTTTAAAATACAAACAATATATAGTAAATTATAATGAATATGAAATGTCAGCTGAAACAACAAAATATATTAGAAAAAAGGTAGAATGGAACACAAACATATGGAAATTATTAACATATCCTGGAGAATAAATGCACCACTCAGAAATGAGGGTGATGATATCCCCAGTAACAATGAGAGAAAATTGAGATTGGCAGGAGGATCTCTGAGCAGCACAGCATGAATGTTATTTAATAAGGCTATCCTTTCTCAGTGAGCCTATGCTTCCCTGATGTTTTCATTCATACTTCTTACAAGGAAGAATTAAACAAATAAATAGTTGGATCAGTTGACAAACCCTGTATTATAATCTGGTGAACATTAAAGGGGAAAAATTGATGTAATCTTCTGATAAATTTACAGTTACCGAAAGAGGTGAAAACAACAGAAGTATCCACTTGTTTTCAGACAAACCTTATTACTATGTTTTGAACTTATATTCATATTATCCTTCAAATTTGCTCCTTTATTTAGCTCTGATGTCTATCACAACTGTTTAGGCTGTTCCCACCTTATTCTCATTCTGTATTTCAACCTAACGCTTCAACTCATGATATAGAATGTTGCTATGGCCCATCATACATTCCTTCATTTGATTCAATCTGGACATTTCTGGTTGCTACAAATCCTCATTCAATTTCTGAGTCAATACTTAGGTCCAACTTTCCTAAATCTTTGCTTAAAGAACTTTCTTTTTAATATTACTACCAAGGTCATGCAAACACATAATACTGCCCTAGGCAAAGAAAAACAAAGGAACAATCATTCTGTTAGGTATAAAAATTCTATTAATATGGAATTTCTAAAATGTTGTATTAAAATAGTATTTATCATAAGGACTACAATCATTTGGCACATCTTTAAATTTTGTGCCTCTGGCAAGAAATTCACATGATTTTTCCCTCGAAGCTATTTCATTAGGATGAAAATGTTTGATTTCACAGATAAAAGTAAATTTTCTTTTATCTAGATTTCCAAAGTTCTTTATTATATAGCCTTTGGTGAATAGAAAATTTTCTACTTTTCTATAGTTACTGCTGGTTTTAAGAAAGGAGAAAGCTGATACAGCTTTGTCTCACTGTATTATTTAGCACTCTCTGAAGCAGTTGTAATATTAGAAGCAAGCAGAGTGCAAAGGCATGGGAAGCTACCGAGTTTCAGCCTGTTTTCTACTTACTTCTCTTAAAAATATCCTTGTGTAGGAACTTTCTCTAAGTAACTATTAGGAGAGTAAGACCATGAGTTAGAACACCCAAGGAGCATCACTATGTGATATTCAAGGAAATACTGACAGAGTGTACACTACATAGCACATGAAAATCTGATTGGAGTGGATTCACGAATCAGTCAGTCAGAAAAAGACTATGACCTCTATTTAACAAAAAAAAAAAAACCTTTATTAAAAATGATAGTAAGGGATATTTCTTGTTTTAATGTAACCCCACTCTCAGGGGTTCTCTTTTCACTCTTGTTAAGTTTAGGGTACCTCTGCCTTAAAAGGGGGTAGATGGGGAAAGATGGCTCAACTAGCAAAAGTGTTTGCCGTGTACACTTAGGGATCTGGGTCCAATGCCCATAATCCACCAAAAAGCAGGAGAGCACAGACTGCACAAAGTTCTTCTCTGCTTTCTCATGTTCACAGTGGGATGCCACACACATACAAGTAAATTATAAAACCAAAAAATGTTTTTAAAGATAATAATGTGTACAATGCAAGAAAATTTCAGGAATTAAAGGTGTAAATCCTATAACTCTGGGTAGGTAGACAAGTCTTTAGAAAGGAGGGGAGGTTTTGTTTTTTTTTTATTGAAGGAGAGTTAAGTAATCCAACGACCTAGAGAGAAAGTGTTTCAAATGCAAGTAGAGTGTTGTTTTGTAGCCTGTTAAATGAGAAAAGGTTTTATACCTGAAATAATTTCTTCTTCTAATCCATTTTGTTTGCTGTAACCTGTTGTTTAATAACCATGGCACGTCAGAGGCTTTACAGAAATGCTGCCTTTTTTTCTTCCATAGTGGAAGAAGTCAAACCCAAGGGCCCTCCCCCTGCCTACCATCTATACTGAATGGGGCAAGTCATTAAAGATAAATTTGAATGGAGGAGCTTTTCATGGGGCTCTCTGTCAAGCCTTCTAAATAGACAGCCAGTGAATGGACCCTAACTTACAAACACAGCCTTGTTGCATGTGGGCTGAGCAAACAGTCACCATTGTGGGGGCAGGTGGAAGGGAAATATGAATGGACAGTGGAGTTTGCTGCTGTGGAGAATCTCATTACTAACTGACTTTGTGCAGGGATTCAGTGTCTGGGAGAGAGACCACACTTGCACAAACCCTGATCTTTTCCCATGTGCATCTTAAATAGTAGCAACAACAAGAGACATGATCTGAAATACATCTGGGTAGAAATAATTAAAAATTTTCGGATTCCTTGTATTTAAAACTGGACATTAGGGGTTCAGCTAACCCAACATTCTCAAAGGGAATCTTAACTGAAATTAAAGTATATATGAAGGTTTTCTCATTGCCTGTACATTAGGGAAGGCTTAAATGACTTCCAGGAATCTCGGGGATACTGGTGACAGACATCTCTGTGTCTCCATTGACTACATGCACATTCTGGGAATTTCTCTGGGAATCTGTGGCTTTTAGGACCTACATCTCAGTGATAGGAATGTTCAGCATTCATTCTTATCAGATATGCAAATATAGCAAGAAGCTTCCAAAAGCATTGACCTGGAATAAAAGGTAATGATGGTACCAGAGGGAAAGGTGTCCTCAGACTCCTTTTCCACCAATAGAATCTTGTACACTTCCAGCACATATTTTTCAAAATATCACAATTTGCTTTTGAAGACCCATATTCTGAGAGAGTGCATTTTTTTGGCTACAGAGAAAATTACATATATTTGCAAGGCTTATGGATACCTCCTGATAGGTTTTTTATTGTTGTTTTGATTTCTGTTTGGTGTTTTTGCAACACCATGAAAATTGACAGAAAAAAAATGAGGTTCCAGTCAAATATTTTATGTTTATTTTCTCTTAAGTTGTACAGAATCAATAGCATATGACATTTTTGTGAGGCAAAAGTTCCAGGCTCAGTTTATGCTGATGTGTATGTAAGAGGGCTCATCAGAAGCCAATTCATACACAATAAACAAAATGATGGGGAAGCAGCTTAGGCCAAAACTAAAATCACTGGTGTTCCAATAGTATACATTCTGGACTTTCTTAGGTATATTCTCTAGACCAGCTAAGGCAGACTCTCCGAAAACCAATAAGAAAATCCAGTAGAATTTTTTGGGTGAGTATTGAGGACTCAAGTAGAATGGAATTTGCCTGAGCATAGGTAACAACATGTAACATAAGGTGATGTCACAAAAGTATACATGGCCCAAGTGCAGTGTGAGATTAAGGTAGCCTTCCAGAACAATAACACCAGTGTGTGCAACCTGGTGAACTTGTAAAGAGGATCATTGGCCACTGCAGTGCAGCACCCACCAACCATAGGAAGCTGCAAGATCATCCAAGAAGGCTGGAAAGAGGGCAAAACAGATTCTCAGTGCTCTCTAGTCATTTTCCTTGATACATATGTTGGTGCCAAGCTCTGGATACTTCCAGAAAAACACAGATTGGTCTTTGGAGGATGAGAACCAAAGAAACAGGGGTTACATATAGAATATTTCCATTTTACATCTGTCAGCTGTGAGATTAATTTAGACTCGTGTGGATACTGCACTCTCTCTCCGACACTCCTACTGTCAAATATGATTTGAAGTGTGGTACAAGATGACAGAATTTCTGTAGCAACTTCATAACATATACAAAAATTATAAATAAAGACTAGCTAACTCCTTATTAGAAAATTTTACATGATTTCTTGTTCATTTCAAATCACCATTCTACCCTGAGCACATTTTCGCTTATACCATGAGTGCATCTTAGGAAATACGATCAGACAAACTCTGTTGTGATCTGGTTTTGACCATTACTTCATACCCTGTTGCAACCTAGGTTGTCTTTGTCTGTTCAGCCATGCTTGGATATTAGCAAATTTCCTTTGGGATCACAGTTTTAATCTGAGATGCTAGTATTAGTAAGGCATTTGAGGTAAGTCAGTCATGGATACATTTATTGATGGTCAATAGACTACATTGAAATAATTTTCTAAATACCTAAAATCATGTATTTTCTATGTATCTGTATCTTAGTGTACTATTGCTGTGCACAAACACCATGACCATAGGAACTCTTATAAAGGAAAACATTTAATTACTGCTGGATTACAATTTAGAGGTTTATCCATTATAAACATGAATGGAAGCATGGCAGCATGTAGGCAGACACGATGCTGGAAAGGTAGCTGAGAGTTCTACATTTAGCTCTGCAGGCAACAGGAAGTGACTGTGACTCACTTGTCAGACTTGTCAAAGCCCATTCCCTGGTACCAATCTGCCTCTGAAAAAGCCACACCTACTCCAACAGGGCCAAACATTCTAATAGTGCCACTCCTTATGGGCCTATGGGGCCATTTTTATTCAAACCACCACATTCCACTTCCTGATCCCCATAGGCTTGTAGCCATATCATAATTCAAAATAAATAGTTTCAACCTTAAAATTCCCCATAGTCTATAACAATCTCAAACTTGTTTAAATGTCCACAGATCAAAGTTTCTCCTGAGACTCATGCAATGTCTTAACTATAAACTCCTCTAAAATCAAAATCAAAAAGCAGATCACATACATTCAACATATGTCACAGGATATATATTATCATTCCAAAATGAAAGAAACAGCATAGTGAGGGAATAATAGACCAAAGTAAAACCAAAATTAGCCGAGCAAACTCCAAACTCTGCATCTCCATGTTTGATATCAAAACACTCTTCACATCTCCGACTCTTTCAGTTTAGTTGACTAGAATACACTTCTTTCTCTTACTCTCTTTCAACTTCCTCTTACCGGTTTTCCTTAGCAGGTATCCCATGACTCCGTCATCTCCAATATTTTGGAGTCACCAAGGCAATCCAAGCTTCACAGCTTCACACAGCAACCTCTCTACGACTCCATGCAGGGACACTTCTAACACATATCTGACTCCAGAAGCTTTTCTTATTTGTGGAGGCAGAGTACACAACCTTCTGACTCTAAAGTCAGAACTGTGGGGCCTAAGTGACAAGTTCTGCTGCTTGCTTGGCTGGAATATGGCCCCTCTTCAATTACATCTTCCTCAGCATTTAATTTTTACTGGTTTCTTTCACTACCTAATCCTGACTGTACTGAAACTCAATTTGTAAATCAGCTTGTTCTCAAGCTCAGAGATCCACCTGTCTCTGCTTCTAGAGTACTGGGCTCAACGGAGTACACCACTACAATTGGATCTAAGATTTTCTTTAGGTCCTTTTCACAAGTTAGAAGAATAGGTAGGTAGGATCTTGCCCTATGATCACTACTTGCTTTATTCCATTTAACACCAGGGTTTTATAATCTTCTTATCTCCATGAACACAGAATTTAGCTTTATTTCAATTTCTGGTGTCTCTTTTCTCCTCAAATTATACACTTCGTATTTTCATTCTCCCAGCTTGTTCCAATTTATTATAGATCTGAATAAGAGTGAGTCCTAACAATCACACAACAGAGTCAATATTAGGCTATTTGTATATTTCCTTTGTTAACCAATTACTCCAAAAACTCTTTGATTTACCCTCTGGCAGAATTTTGAAACTGGGCAGAAAGTAGCCACATTTCTCACCAAAATATCCTAAAACTAGTATTTTCTCCTCTGTAACCTCTTGACCTAGGCCCTCACAGTTCAAATTACCCTCAACATCACTATCTACTATGTTGCTCTAGGATGGCCCATTAATCCCCATTTTAAATGTTCAACTGTTTTTCTAATCTAAAGTCCCAAAATCCATATTCCTTCAAAGAAAAGCATTTTCAAGCCTCTTATATTAATACCACAATCCCTGATACCATCTTCTGTCTTATGTTTCTATTGATTTCAAGAGACACAATGACCACAGCAAAATTTAAAAGGAAAACATTTAATTAGGGCTAGCTTAAATTTCAGTTGTTTTGTCCATTGTAGTCATGATGGAGAACATAGCAGCATGGAGGAAGACCTGGTACTTGAGAAATATTTCTGCATTTGGATCTGCAGGCACTAGGAAGTGACTGTGACATACTTTGTAAGCTTGAGCTTTGATATCTCAAAGTCCATTTCTATTGACATACCTTCTCCAAATAAGGCACACCTATTCCACAAGGTTATATCTTCTAATAATGCCATTTGATATATGCCTATGGGGAACATATTTATTCAAAAAATCAATAATGTATGAGAAAAAAAGATGGGTTGTCTTCCGCTGGCAATGGCCAGGCTTGATTTCATTCCTGAGATATTGTTTCTAGCCCGACACATGTTAATAGCCTGTAGTATCTAATTTGAAAAAGAAGTCACTATCAGGTCTTTTGTATGTCTTACTAGACATATAAAAGAATCAATGTATTAGAATCATAGTTATTACCTTTCTGAAGAAAAGCTATGAAAGGTTAGAGGCTATAATTAAAAGAAATTTCCTGGGTTCCAATTTTGAAAGCTCAATGTGTCTCTTGGAAAACCTGAATGAAGACTCTTAAGTTGTGAACAAGTTGTGTGGCTCATTCACTCCAGGAGTCCAGCAAATAAATTATAGCACACTTTTTAAAGTTAATTTTAACATCAAATAAGTTATTCCACTAAGTGTGAAGAATACAGTTGGCTCTCATGTATTCAAAGACTGTTAGTTATTATTATTATTAAATATTTAATTCTTCTATGTTAGGTTTAAAATGGGAATCTCTTACTAAAGTACTCATAGAAATCAGCCAGAGTGAAGTAGACAGTAAAGAGGAGAGTAGAAGGTGGAAAAAAAGACAAAATCAGAAAAGATTGTTTGTGCCTTTATGTATTGACATAGATATAAATATTTTCTGCTTTAAGATGCAACTAAAATTTGAAATGTACCTCTGTATATTTTTGAAGCAATTTTACACCTGTCTTATAAAACCTCCAGTCCATTGCTTTTAATGTATTTTTGGGTATGTAGGTAGGCTGCATATAAATTTAAAATGACAATGTAAAGTGTAAACAATAGAGTATCTGGACATTATTTTTTAGCAGAGTCTAACGACTGGGCACTTCATTAAAATTCATTCTTGTCTAGTGAGCATGTAAAAGAACTCACTTCTGTAAAACCTGGAAAGCAACAATTTAGGACCACTCTAATCTCTGAACTTTATAGCTTTCTCCAGTTTAACCTGTAGAATTTATCATATCAGCCACAGAAAAACTATGCTATTATTGAGAAATGATTTTTTGTTTTCATGTTCATATCATATATGGTATTTTATTATGTAGCCTGAAAGTTATACTTCCCCTGCCTCAGCTCCAGAAAAGCTGTTGTCACATCACTACCATGTTTGTTTATATTCCTTCTGGATGGTGATTCTTGAATCTCATAAAATACATGGTCCACTAAGCAATCAGTATGCAGTGCTGAAATATGTAGAGTCACCTGTTTATTGTGTAATTTATGGTTTATGTCTGTTTGTTTTTGTTTTGTTGACTCATATTCCTTGTCAAAACTCCGAAAAGTAACTCCTCGTAAGACTTTTCTCTTACTTTATTAAAAATGAATGAGTATGGATTAAAGGAATCAGAGAAAGGCTAAGTACTGCCTTAGAATATTTTGTAAGTTAATATAAGTGTTGTAGATATACTACAATATCTTTATAAAGATAAATTTACTTTTCTTTACTGCATTTTTAAATTATAGTACAAAATTTATATCACATGTTCTTTTTAAGTCAGGCATAAAATCAGCCATTTGTAGTGACTTCACTAGGGAATATATTTTGGCATGTAAGAGTTAAATGACCTGTCTAAACTTAGAGAAATTCTTTATAGAAGCAATGAAATAATTCCTTCCCATTATTTCACCAACTAGAATAAATCATTTATTAAATGATGGTGAACTAAATGAGCAAATGTGGATTATGTAAGATAAAAATAATTTTAAAAAACTGTATCCACTATCTGGTTTTTAATTCATCTTTTATACTTCATATTTTGGAGACTGTTAACAAAAGAGGTCATTTGGGCTTGTTAATATTATTCCATATCATCAGGATTGCCTGAGAAGTTACAGAAATTGGAAGGCAAATATCTAGTTTGGTAAGAAGACTTTATAAATTACCTGTAAATTTAACACTTGCTGATAATGACTCTCCTTCATTGTGCTGACACAGAATTTGTGAGTTTTTTCCTGCCTTTCATGGAATCTTTCCTATCCCTTCCACCTTCCTAATTTTTCACTTCACATTCTTTCATCTTGTTCAATAATCTCCTAATAAATATTTTCAAAACCATATTACTCCTCCTCCTTTAGAACCAGGCTCTGTGTATTCTGATATTTTTAAATACATGTCCCCATGAAATGATATAAAGATAAAAGGGATTAAACTGATTTTTATGGTCTCACTTGACAAAGCAATTTTATAACCAGAAGTGATCTATAACATGCCAGCACAGAGTAATAGCTATAAATTTAGGTTCTAGGGTAATATGCTTCTAGCTACAGAGGAGTTGTTTGTACACTGTGATCTTGCAAAACATGTGGAACACCTGTGTCCCCTGTCTAGGTAAGATTTCCTGAGCTGGATACTAGTCATATCAGTGCCTACTGACATGTAATTATTTATACTCAATAAATATCAGCTATGTTTTTTAAAACCAGTCTGGTTGTCTCTCTTGTACTAATGTAAAGTCCTACAGTGACAAGGAATTTTATTGGCCTGGTGTTTATGTGAGGATTTTTAAGAACTGGAGATATTTTGTCAAAGGGAAATAGAGGATCTTATAACCTACTTCTCCTTTGTTTCCTGGCCATGAGCTGACCAGTTTCCCTACTTTTGCCATCTAAAACAATCAGTAGAATTCCAAAGAAATTGGTTCATCAGACCTTGTATAGAACCTCCAAATATCTGATCCAGAATTAGCCTTCTCTTTCTAAATTATTTTATTCATTTCAATACAGCAATATAATGTGACTAACATAACAGCCTTTCAATATGCTCATAATCGTACCAACAAAATCAAAGAAAATGAATATTTACTAGCTTAAATCACTAAGTTCTAAGTTATTCATTGAATGGAGATAACCAAAAGTAGTCAATGGAATACTTAGTCAATTGTTTACAAACCTACATAGTGTGTCTGTATATAAAATAAAAGTTTACTGAATGATAATGCTATGGAGTGAGACTTTCTTTGCAAACTAGACCATTAGGACATATCATTAAATGTATTATACTTAACACAAACTATAATTTATTGAATACTATGTCTTTCCTGTCCCTTAATAATACACAGGTATTGGATTATAGTCTTTAGCACTTAAAGCCCACATTTTCAGGGGAAGGAGACTTTATAACTAATCCCAGAGAAAAGATTTAGAAAGAGCAGATCTCTCTGTTTTTCATGTGTGATTAAAAATATCCTAGTTTCTCTCAAAATATTGAAGTGAAATACTGGCTTTCAATAACTGGGCATGACTATATTTAACTGTAAATTTATTCAACAGAAAAAAACAGATAAATATCAAGTTGGAATGAAGAATGGATAAAGAAACTCAGGCAATGACTTATTGCATTCATTATCATGAAGTCATCCTATCTTTTCAAATTTCTGTTAGGTGAGCCACAATATTCCACTGTTGTTCAATGATATATCATCAATAAGAATAAAAATAGTTTCTTTTAAACACTGTGTTTCTCACTTCTTAGAACTTCAATTCCATTGGACTGTGAATTATGGATCTTACATACTTATCCATTTTCCTAATGCAGAACTGCTCATATTAACTAGTTTCCTCCTCCTTTTCCTTCTTATAATAATTACAGTTGCTCAGTCTTCACTCTTGTATCTCTGCTATTTATTAAAACAACAAAAAGCTATTTCAGTTCAGAAAAGAAGGCAGACAGTTACTTTAAATGCTTGAAAGGCAGCAGCCACTATCTATCAGAATTCACCACCACCTATTTTTTTCTTCATTTATTCACTTGAAATCAGATTCCCAAATCTGTCTTTGTCAGGATGAAATGAAACAACAACATTGGTTCCAGGAACACTGGCAGGAGACTGCACTAGGTGTGCAGAGTCAGGAATCACTGACTGCTCTTGTGCAACTTTGTGGGAAGTTCTTTCTCTCAGAGAGTGGAACTAGTTCACTTCAGAACTAGGATTCTTAAAAAAGCCAATAGTTCTTTTTTTTCTCTGTATAGATATTTTGCTCTTAAAAGTTAGATACTTTCTGTACAGAATGCTTAACACATGGGAAAGAAGATAATTCTATTTCTTTTTTTCTCCTTCTCTGTTGTTCCTTTCACTCATCCTTTTCTTCCCAACTCTCCTTGATTGCTCCCCATTATGATACCATTTACTCAGGGGATCGTCTCTATTTTCTCTTCCCAGGGGATCCTGGGATGTCTCTCTTAAGTTCCTTTTATTACTTAGCTACTCAGGGGTTATGGTTTGCAGGCTAGATCTTCTTTGTTTTATGTCTAAATTCCACTTAAGAGTAAATACCATGCCTATCTTTCTGGTTCTGTGTTACCTCACTCAGAATGATACTTTCCAAATCCATCCATTTGATTTCAAATTTCAACATTTCATTTTTTTACTGCTGAATAGTACTCCATTGTGTAAATGTACCACAATTTGTTAATACATTATTCTGTTGAGGAACATTTAGGTTGTTTTCAGTTTCTGGCTATTATGAATAATGCTGCTATGAACATAGGTGAGTTTCTTGCCTTCCTTGGGGAATGGATGGGGGGATTGAGTGGGAAGAGGCTGGGGAAGAACTTAGAGTTACTGGGAGGATGGAGGGGAGGGGGAACAGAGGTCAATATGGCAAAATCTCTTTAAACATAAGAGAAGATATTTCTATTTCAATGTCCTATTGTACCAAAAATTAGTCCGGATCAAGTCAACCTGTATTCAATTCTAGTTTCTTGGCTCTACAAATATGGAACTCACAACAAGTTATTTAACTCTGCTGCACACTTCTCTCCCTTCTTAAAACAGAAGGGTAATACCTGTCCTAAATGGTTAATGGATGCAGTGTTCTGGAGCCAAGGCCAACTGATAAATCTACAACACAACTCCAGTACCTGGTGCTCATATATCATTGCAGAAATAGTGACAGAAGAAGTAGAGAAAAAGACTGGCTATCTTTCTATTACAATAATATTTTCTGGAAGAAAACTGCTTAATGAACTTGCTGGCAAAACACAACCAACATAGGAATCATTTGAAAACACACTTAAAATATTATTGTATGCTTATTTTCATTTCAACTGTGCTTCACATCAGGAGTTATATGTCCATCTGTGTAGATGTTATTCCTCAAGTATTCATAGTCAGATGCCCAAGACTTGAGGGAAGAAATAAAAATGAAAGACTGATATAAGAACACTCAAAAAATCAAGTTGCTTTGACAGTTTGGGGGATATTTGGGGGGGGCAGTTGTTTTGTTTTGGTTTTTTTCCTTTGGTTTTTCAAGAAAGAGTTTCTCTGTAGAAACAGTCCTAGCTGTTCTGGAACTTTTACTGTAGACCAGTATGGCCTCCAAATCACAGAAATCTGCCTAGCTCTGTCTCTGGAGTGCTGGGATCAAAGGTATGTACCACCACCACTTAGGCTACTTTATAGTTTGGTAGTAATTATAATAGTATATAATCTTGATAAAAGAAATTTAGGTATTCATCTATTGAAATCATAGTGGTAATAGTCAGTTTTATGACACTGACACAATCTCAAGTCACCTGGGTAAAGAATTTTAATAAGGAATTGTATCAGGTTGGCCCTTGGACATGCCAGTGAGGGCTTTCTTAATGGGTAAACTGAGGTGGAATGATCTACTCCAAATTTGAGCAACACAAATTTCATTGGCTGGATTCTCTTTTGATTGTATGCTGCTTTAAGTTCTTGACACCTTTACTTCCTACAGTGATGGACCGGAAGGGTCAGGCAAACAAAATCTCTCTCCCTTTGGTTGCTTTTGTCAGAGTTTTTGCTTGTGATAATGTGTAATATCATTCTTGTATATAATAAATTTTTTCACTATTTTTCTATTCCCATGAAATTTCCCTGAAGAAAACTGAATAATGAATTTACTGATGAAATGTAACGAATATAGGAATCATTTCATAACAAACTTAAAATATCATAGTACATTCATTCAACAACAGGAAACAAAATTAAAATAATAGTTCAGTGTATTTTTAATTTGCAAGTTCATTGGACAAAATGGCCAACTACTGTCTAAGCTTTTGATTTTGATTGTTAAGCACTGTAGCTCTCAGTCTTCATTAGCAAAACCTCTTTTTCTAGTAGATTGCACTTAATGCAAAGACAAACAAGTAGTTAAAGTAGAGAAAATAAGACACCATATTGCTCAAGTCCAAATGGGACATCAAATTTGCACCTACTCTTCCAAAGTCTCAGAGATTATCACAGAAAAGATTACAGTAAAAAAGAAAGAGCCGGAGATTGCAAAGGCCAGGTAAGAAACAGTATTTCTCTAGACCACATATCAGTACATACATGAAAGTGTGCCTGCTATAACTACATGCACAAGTCATGCTGAAGATCAAGCCAGTCACAGTTCCAACATGGATTACAGAGAACTTCCAGAATCCTCACCCAAGCTGAGTAACTATTGGTAGTTAGTGGCTACAGAACAATGAAATGTCAATTTTCTTCAAGGATATAGACAAGAGTAGATTGTCCACATTTGTGTTGGTGGCCCCAAATGCATATATGTAGCAGACACACTTCAATACAATGGTTAAGGGGTGAGGGGAGGTCTGAAGTTGGAAGATGTGGTACTGGGGAATCTGGAAGTAGTTGGAGAAAAGACAGTAGGGGATAGATTTGACCAGAACTCACAACAGATTTCAAGTTTATTTCTAGAAATTTTGTCCCAAATAATTAAATATATGAAAATATTTAGATAAAAAGATATTTTGACACAGAATTATCTATAGAATCATTTCTTTGTCTATTTACATTGTTTTTTGTTCTATAAAGACACATTATGGTGCTGGTTCATCCTGTATAGCTCATGGGCCTCAGTTGCTGTTTCAAATTGTCTATTGATAAAAATACATGTACATATGTTTATGAATAACCAGAAATAGTTTTAGTGTTTTTTTCAAAATGCATCTCTTTCAATTTACTCCTTTTCTAATAAAAGTTTGAAAGTGAGGCATTTCAAACATATTCTAGATGTCTATTCCTCCCTTCTAGCCTGTTATTTACTTTTATTACCATGTTTCTATTATTTAATCAACTTTTGTTCTGTCATGCTTTTACTATTAAATTTCTGATGACTTCTGAAAAAGCAAATGTCTAATTACTTTCTCCTTTTAACTGTTCAATATTGAGTAAATAAGAAGGCATAGTTGGCACCTGATTTTTGTTTTCTGAGATCTGTGATGGCCTTAATGCTGATTGGATAGTTATCTAACTAGAACTTATATGATAGGTCACACAATGCTGTAAGCCTTTGCTTAAGAACAAAGAAAGTTATTGCTGCATGAAAGGAAAAAAATGACTAATAAATATTATTGTAAAGCCTACTTCATGAGGATATAAAATGGAATGAGAAAAATAAAGTTGAATGTACGCCTTAAAATTCTATATTTTAAACGTATCTGGGATAAATTTGAGCAAATAATCTCATATTTTTGACTATTTATTTCCATATGAAAAATTAATTACATAATTAGATTTTACAGTATTTTAAATAGAAAAAAAATTTTCCAGTGTAAGGCACTAAATTTTCTGGCTAGCTAATTTTTAATACAAGTTGAATAAAATTTGATGCAACTATACTCTAATTTAGATCTTTGACCTTGAAAGACATATAGTTGAAGTTGAAATAGTTGAAATTTATGGAATTTTTACTCAAATGCTTTGTTTTATTTTCACTTTTAGACCATTTACCACAAGGGTCAATCAATAAGAGAAATAGAATCTGATTTATATAACAGTTTTTTCCTAGAATTCTAAATAAAATGATTTCTTTGTTTATAAAACTGTAACTAGCAGCTTTATATACAATAAGGGATGTTGTATAAGAAAACCACCTCAAATTTAAGACTCACAACAGACTGTAATTAAGATTTTAAGAATAGCAGTCTACATTTGAAAGATGTGGATTTTGTTTCCATGAGGAAAGAAATCTTGTGATAAGTAGTTCAGCATCCTTCAGTCGGAAGGTCAAGGTCTTTTCAGTTGGTGAATTACTCTTGATTCAGGAAAAAGTGTTTCAATAGAATGGTGATTTCCACTTCTGTCTAATTAGATGTCTTCAGTGCATTACATGGCCCTTTATATCAGCTCTTCATACACATTTGGCAAAATAAGTGGTCCAGTTAACATTGTAGCAAAAAAAAAAAAATATGACTCTTTCCAAATCAGCTCAACCTTTACATCTCATTTTAGCAACTGTACCAGTTGTAGTCCTTTCTCTCTTTTTTTCTATTTCATAACAAGTCAAGAAATGGCTTGAAACAATATTCACTTATCACTCTGCTTTATGATGGTTTCTCATGAGGCATTTGCATATGAGTAACAGAAACAGCCTGGCTAAACTTGGTTCTCTGTTCAGGGTCTCAGTCTCCAGGTGTCAGCTGTCTGTGATTATAGAGAGGTTCTGGATGCTTGCCCACTTTGAGAAATATCCAGGTTGTTAGTAAATTTCTATTTTCTGTGGCCATAAGAAGAACATCTTTTCCCCATGGCCACTATCAACTATCAATTATGACAATGATTCTAAAACATTCTCCAATTCTGCCCCCTGTCACTCAAGACATTTGTGTGTTTGTTTGTGTGTGTGTGTGTGTGTGTGTTTGTGTGTGTGTGAAGCCACTTCCAAAGTGCTCTATAAGTTTGTACTTTGACCAGTAATGGAGTGTTCCCCTTGCTCCTCATCCTCTCCAGCATGAGCAATCACTTGTGCATTTGATCTTAGTCGCTCTGTCAGATATAAGATGGACTCTCAGTGTTGTTTCTATTCACAATTCTGTGATGGCAAAGGTTGTTAAACATCTCATTCAGTGTGTCTCATCCATTTGAAATTCTTCTGCTGAGAATTGTCTGTATATATTTGTAGCCCATTTGTAAATAGATTGTATTTAAAATATTTAAAATAAAATATTCCAGTACAGTGAACTCTAAAGACATATTGGTTTATGGAAGACTGAAGAAGAGCAGGAGAGTATTAAAGCTTATCACTCTCCATAACTAAAGGAGATCAACGTGATACAGATAGCAAAGGAAGACATTAAAGTAACATTCACATATAATATGATAATATATAAGGAACACCAAATATTCTACTAGAGAACTCCTACAGCTGATGAATACCTTTAGCCAAGTGGCAAAGTATAGGATGAATAAACAAATAATAAATAAAGAAATTGTTGAAACAACAACCTTCACAATAGCCACAAATAATATAAAATAACTTGGTATAAAACTAACCAAACAAATAAAAGACCTCTATGACAAGAACTTCAAGTCTCTGAAGAAATTGGAGAAGATACTAGAAGATAGAAAGAGCTCCCATACTCATGGATCAGTAGGATTAACATAGTAAAAATTGGTCATTTTACCAAAAGCAAACTACAGATTCAAAACAATCAACATTAAGGTCTCCCCACAATTTTTGTAGGCCTTGAAAGAACACTACTCAACATCAAATAGAAAAAAAAATCCAGAATAGCTAAAACAATTATGTATAATAAAAGAACCTCCAGAGGAATTACCACCTCTGATTTGAGGCTCTACTTTAGAATATAGAGTCTACTATAGTAAAAATTGCATGGTATTGTTATAAAAACAGACAGGTAGAAAGATGAAATCTAATAGAAGAACCAGATGTAAATTCACACATTTATCAGCACCTGGTTTTTGATAAAGAGGCCAAAATTAAATAATGGAAAACAGAAAGCTGCTTCAACAAATGGTGCTTTCATAACTGTATGGTGACATGTAGAAGAATGTAAGTAGATCTATGCCTGTCATCCTACACAAAACTCAAGCCCACATTGATCAAAGACTCAACATAATTAGTTGTTATTTTGATTTTATAGTCACCAATTTTGAGAATGCTGCTTCTCATAAATAGATAACACAAAATTGGGAGAGTAAGTTTACGATTATTCAGAAATTACTAAAAGATTTATTTTAGTTTTCAGCCAAAATTCTTCTGGTTTTCATTAAACTAAAGTCAGCAACTAAAACATCAATTTTTATAATAAAATATTCAGGTATAATGCACTCCAAAGACACATTAATTTGATACTTAAACACTGAAGAACAGAATGCAAATATTAAAACTCCTCACTTTCCATAATTTTACCATCAGTTTCTACTCAGCAGAAAATTTTGTGTGTATAGTGAAACACTGCAGCCAACCATGTGAGATAGCATTGAAATCTGATTCAGGATCATTCAAGCAGTATTTGGAGGAATTTCAAGGCATGATACATGATTACATTCACTGTTCAGATTCGAAGTTCCAGCAAAGTCTTGTGATTCCACACAGGCTTCCACTACCCAAACTATCACAGATTCATTATACAAATATCATTTTGATTTGTTTGGGAGAGTTGTTTTACTTTTTTAAGTGGCATCTTATTTTGTAGACTAGCTAACCCTAACCCAGCACTTGTTGTATAGACCAGGATTTTCTTGAACACACATGATTTTGCATAACTCTGTCTTCTCATCACTGTGTTTTAGGAGAATGTCACCTAACTAGCTAATCATTGTGTTTTGAATTAATTTTTGTTGTTTGGTGTTCTGAAGCCTGTTTTTATCACCAACTTTCTTGCAAATTTCTAATGCTACTTTGAGTTATGATACACTGTCTAAAATGCTGAATTCTAAAGTCTGCTCACTTCCAGCTCCAGGACACAGGATTTCTTACAGGCCCTTTCCTAGTACACATTCAAAGACAAGAACTATTTTCATCACTGTCTTTGCCCTTTATATCTCCCTACAGTCGTCAGATCAGATTAAACATTTTTTAACATTCCTGGCCACCTCTTAGACTTTAGCATAAGATTCAGTGATTAACAACTTTAACACATCTGCAAAATCTTTTAAGTCATGTAATGGATGTTGTAATTTCATAGTATTAATAGGGAGTTGAGGTCAAGCTAACAATTGCAAGGCTTAGGTTTAGAGTGGGATGTCTCAGTAGGTTATCTAAAAATATCACAGTAGTTAAAAGTCAAATGAATGTTATTTAAATAAAAACAAGGCACAAGGTGTTGGACTTAAGTTTGGGTTTTTAATTGGACATTAGTGAGTGTCTGTAAAGGTAGATCCCTGAGTTACTGGGACTAGCCAGTCTAGACAAAACTGTGAGCTCCAGGAACAGTGTAAAATCTTGTTTAAAAACTAAGGGAGGTGCTTTGTATATATATCCATTCGGACAGGCTCCACAATTCTCTTTTTGGTCTGGTGGTAGTTTTTCTGTAATGGTCTCTGTCCATTGCCAAAAGAGTTTTCCTTGTTAAGGAGTAAAGAACACACTTATCACACCATATATATTGTTTAGATTGTTGTTAGGGACTAAGCTGGTTTAGCAAAATGGTGGCCTTTCCTCCTTATATGTGCTGGGATGTGGGATAGAGAGAGTTAGAAATGTAGAATACTGGGGGATTTAACCATTTTTTTTCGGCATCATAAACATATGCTTTACAAATGAACAATATGCCAAATATATTCATTTTATTGTCTTCACTCAGCTTGCTCAAGGCTTTTTAACAAAAATCAACAGATCTTAAACATTTTCTCTAGGATTACTAACCCTTACTACTATGTAATTTCCTTTGTTATATAATTTCTGAGAGTACTAGCAGTCTAAATACTATATTTATGTTGTATAATAAAATGCAAAATACTGACCAATATTTATTCTAAAAGGATATAAATTATTGAGTAATCTTTAAATGTGTTTTGACCAATATAAACCCAAAGAATAATGTTGTAAGAATTACCATTAACATATTAATGTTTATTAGTCTAAGTATTTAACAGGTTATCATTACAACTGACAGCATATTCACTTAATACATAAAACTAGATTTTATTTTTATTCTTTACCTTTTATAAGCTAGAAACATTTTCTAATCAATAATTTTTCTCAAAGAGAATTTAGATGAAACATTGTCTAATACTTGCTCTCCAACTATCCAAAGAGCATATGGGGAAGACTGCTACATAGTCTCACAATGGTGATTGAAGCTTCTTCCTAGAAAAATCTCTCTCTCTCTCTCTCTCTCTCTCTCTCTCTCTCTCTCTCTCTCTCTCTCTCACACACACACACACACACACACACACACACAGATAGACTTTGCTCAGTTGTGTGGATTAAATGAAGTCACTTGACAATGCCTAACTTTGAAAGGAATATAGATTGTCCCATAATACCTGAAGGGAAGAAAACTTGAATATTTGTAATGAATAAAGCATGGATGATCAGAAATAATCAGGATATACATGAGAGGATAAGGTGCAAGTATCCTCTTATTAAACATCAACTGTTCCAGTCATTCTCTTACTTTAAAGCTTCTCCCTAGATTTATTTAACTACATTGCCATTGGTCATCTGGACAGACCTGCAATTGCTACTTTTCTTCTGTTAGAAAGAAAACACCTAGGAGAAACAACTTAGTATAGAAAAGACTTCTTTTGGCTCATGCTTTGAGATAACAATCCACCATGGTAGGGGAGTTATGGTCATGGAAATGTAAGGTCATGACACATTTACATTCAGGAAGCAGAGACTGGGAAGTATTAGAATTCAGCTCACTTTACATTTCTTATTCCATCTAGGACTCCTGCCAACAAGATAGTGAAAGCTGCTTCCCTATTCGTTTAAAACCTTTCTGGAAACATTCTCACATACACACCCATAGGTGTATTTCCATAGTGCTCTGGAGCTTATCAAGGTGGGAGAGGATACTAGCAATCACACCTTCCTTCTCTCTGTATATTTAAGAGTTATCAAAGAGTTGGTTCTTTGAGAAAGTTAAAAAGATAGATAAAACCTTATTCAAGCTAATCAAAAAGCAGAGTATCTAAATCAACAAAATCAGAAATGGAAAGGGGACATAACAACAGACCACCAGAAAATTTAGGGAATTATCAGATCATACTTTAAAATTATATACTCCACAAAAATGGAAAAGCTAGAATAAATGGACAGTTTTTTGGACAGATACAATTTACCATAATTAAATGAAGACCAGATTAAGTACTTAAATGGATCTATAACCATAAAGGAAATTGAAGCTGTCATTAAAATCCTACCAATTAAAAATAGCCCAGGTCCAGATGGTTTCAGTTCAGAATTCTACCAGCTATTCAAAGAAGAATTACTACCATTACTTCTCAAAATGTTTCACACAGTAGAAACTGAAAAAATATAGCCAAATTTTTTTATGAGGCCACAATTACCTTAATATCCAAGCCACTCAAAGACACAATAAAGAAGGAGAATTACAGATCAATTTCCCTCATGAATATTGATGCTAAAATTCTTGACAAAATTTTGGCAAACTGTATATAATATATAAAAAATATCATCCACCACGACCAAGTAGGCTTCATCCCAGAAATGCAGGGATGGTTCAACATAATAAAAAACATAAATGTCATCCATCATATAAGCAAATTAAGGAAAAAATACACATTATCATATCCTTAGATGCTGAAAAAGCCTTTGACAAAATCCAACATTCCTTTATGATAAAAGTCCTGGAAAGATCACGAATAGAGAGAAAATATCTAAATATAATAAAGGCAATTAGCAAGAAGTCAACAGCCAACATCAAACTTAATACAAAAAAACTCAAAGCAATCCCTCTAAAATCAAGAACTAGACAAAGATGTCCTCTTCCCCCTTATCTATTTAATACAGTTATTGAAGTTGTAGCTAAAGCAATAAGAGAACAAAAGGAGATTAAGAGGATACAAATTGGAAAAGAAGAAGTAAAACTGTCACTATTTGCAGAGGATATGATTGTATACATAAGGGACCCAAAAATCCTACCAGGGAACTTCTACAGCAGATAAATACCTTCAACAATGAAGCCAGATACAAGAATTAACTCAGAGAAATAAGTAGACCTCCAATAGACTAAAGATAAAAGGGCTGAAAAAGAAATAAGGGAAACATCACCCTTTATAATAGCTGCAAATAGCATTAAATACTTTGGAGTAACTATAACTAAAGAAGTAACAGATCTATTTGACAAAACTTTAAATCACTGAAGAAAGAAATTGAAGACAATATCAGAAAATGGAAAGACCTCCCATGTTCCTGGATAGGTAGGATCAACATAGTAAACAAGCCAATTCTACCAAAAGCAATCTACAGATTCAATGCACTTCCCATGAAAATCTCAACACAATATTTTACAGACCTTGAAAGAACAAACTAAACTTCAATTGGAATAACAGGAAAGCTGGGACTGCCAAAACAATTTTGCTCAACAAAAAAACCTTAGGAGGCATCACCATCCCTGACTTCAAGTTATATTATAGACCTACAGTAATAAAAACAGCCTGGTACTGGCATAAAAACAGACATGTGGATCAATGGAATAGAAATGAGATCCAGACATTAACCCAAAAAGCTATGAACACCTGACCTTTGACCCAAAATATTCAAAGGAAAAAAAGATAGTATCTTTAACAAACGGTACTGTCATAGCTGGATGGTAGTGTGTAAAAAATTGCAAATAGATAAAAACCAATCTCCCTGCACAAAACTGAAATCCAAGTGGATCAAAGACCTAAACATAAACCCAGCTACACTAAACCTGTTAGAATAGAAAGTGGGAAATAGTCTTCAACGAATTGGCACAGATGACCACTTCCTAAATATAAAACCAGTAGCACAGACACTAAGAAAAATAATCAATAAGTGGGGCCTCCTGTAACTGAGAAGATTCTGTAAAGCCAAGGACAGAGTCAATAGGACAAATTGACAGCTTACAGAATGGGAAAAGATTTTCACCAACCCTACAAGTGACAGAGGACTGATCTCTAAATTATATAGAGAATTCAAGACACTAGAGCCCAAAACCTTAAATATCTCAGCAGAAGAATTCTCAACAAATGGCTGAAAGGCACTTCAAAAAGTGCTCATTATATTTAGCCAACAGAGAAATACAAATCAAAACAACTTTGAGATACCACCTTACACCTGTCACATTGGCTATGATAAAAGACACAGATGACAGCCTATGCTGAAGAGGCTGCTGAGCAAGGGGAACACTCCTCCATTTTTTATGGGAGTGTAAGCTTGTTCAGCCACTCTGGAATGCAGTATGGCCATTTCTCAGAAAACTGGGAATCAATCTCCCCAAGTATCCATCAATACCACTACTGGGCATGTATCCTAAAGATGCACATTTGCACTCCAAAGGCTCAAGTATGTTCATAGCAGCATTATTCATAATAGCAAGAACCTGGAAATAACCTAGATGACCCTCAACTGAAGACTGGATTAACAAACTGTGGTACATCTACACAATGGAGTACTACTCAGCAGTAAGAAAAAATTATATCTTAAAATTTGCAGGCAAATGGATGGATTTGGAGAATATCCTCCTGAGCGAGGTATCACAAAGCCAGAAAGATAAGCAGGGGATGTACTCACTCATTAGTGGACTTTAAACAAAAAAGCAAAAAGGAAAGCATGTCCAAGCTGCAAACCACAACAAATGAACAGCTAGGTATCTGAAAAACCATAGACAGACAACTTGAAGCCCATTCTCTCCAGAGGAACACCTGACCCAGTCTTGATGTTGGGGTGAAGAGTGGATGCTGAACTAAGCCACATTGGGACCTTGGTACCTCCTGCCCTTGCTGGGGAGGAGATAAAGTGATGGGGAGAAGACAGAGTGAGTGGGAGAGGTGGTTGGGGAAAAGGAGTTTGAACAAGGGAATACATGGATAAAATATATGAATTTATTCATAATAAATATATATATAAAGGAAAAAAGTTATGTACTTGCTTATGACACACTTGATACTTTATGACTCTACATAAGCCAATTGAAATACATATAATCTCTGATGATTGTTGGGCAACAGTTTGCCATCCATTTTTAAGGTAAATATAATGATAGTTTTGAAATGAAGTCAAATAAATAACTTACTTCTTGTAAAGAAAGGGCTACAAAATAACTGTCAGTGAGGCCAGGATTGATAATAAATACCAAATTGTGTATGAAATTTTGCATAGGGGTTGACACCAAATGAAGGGTAAAACAATCTTTCTCTGGAAATGTAAATCTATTCCTTCAAGTATGAAATCCATTGCAAAGTCCATGTTAAATAAAATGAGATATGCTGAATGGACATCATCTGCTGCCTATGCAGTCTTGCAGCAAACTGTTTAAAGAAAATTGCAAGGAATGAATGAAGAGCTGTCCTTTGGTGTCTGTTACTCTGCCATGACAGTAGCATATCTTATATTTGAAAGATTACTCTGCGTAGGACATGATAGATCATGTAAAAAGAAAAGTAAAGTTTTAAAAGAAATTCTGACTCTATACTCAAGGGGTAAAAAATAAAAGAAAATTGGCAGATTTGTAATTTAAAGGTACATTTCAAAGCAAATATTCTAGCTTTAATTTGTAATTAACATACAGTGGCTAATTAATTTTAGTTTATGTTTAAATAATCACATTGTAGAAATCCTATAAAAACATAGTTTTATTTTTAAAGATATAAATGTGCTTATTATATATTGGTGATTTTTAAAATACATTTCCTAAGCTCCTGTCCACAAATGAACATCTCTTCCACAATGACCTGAAATGTGTTCCAAACATAAACAAATGTTTCAGTAAATATTTTCTTTATGCTAATATTAATAACTCATTTTAGGATAAAGGTAAGTTAAAATTACAGGCAAATAGTTTTTACATACGCAAGCATCATGGGTAATGATGCTTCACATAATTTCTGTAAGAATTCAAGGGCATTCTATTTGAAAATTCCAATAACAGTATTGAAGACCTGAGAGGCTAGGGATTTATAAAATGCTTTACAGAAAACAACAATTAGTATTTTATTGAAATGTCCAAAGTTTCTATAAATCAAAGTGTTGGTGGGAGAAAGATTCCATAATAGCAAGACTGTACATTACTTTTACTAGGGATGTAAGAAAAACAAAGCAAGTTTAAACAATACCTTTAGAACTGCACAAATATTATTTTTAAAACAATCTGTCTTGATGTTCTCCTTATTCTTTTTTTCTGAGAAAGTTTCTGGTGTAACATTTGGAATTTCATACCTGTAACATTAATTTAACAGAAACTCTCATTTTATTCTGCAACAAAAATGTATATAAATCATTTACAATACAAAAGATTTTCCTGAGGTAGTTTTTTGTAGCACAGATGCAATTCTCTTCATGATAATGTCTACAGTTAATGTTGAGTGAAAATTACATGATACACAAATAAAAGCAGTATTATTCCAGGCTTTGCTATAAAGTTTTAAAACAACATTCATCCTATTGTGAAAAATCACTCAGAAGAAATCACTTTACTGTGTGAAAAAAATATTTTCACTCTCTTTCAATGAATAAATGTGAGAGATAGAATAGAAGAAGCCCAAACAATGTTTTCTGGGACTGAGGGTTTTGTTTTTAGTGCATACTTCGGTACTCTGGGAAATAAATTAAACAGCCAATACTATTCATTGAAAATTTCTTTCTGTTGCACTCTGATTTTTACCAGAAATACGTCTAATAGGATTTGTTTAGGAAGTCTAATGTCTGTGTTTAAAATAATTCTGGTCAGATCAATGTTTTATTTAATCTGCACTCATTGTTAAACAATGATTGTGTGTCAGACATTATTCTACCATTAACTTACTCCCATACAGAAGAATATCAATCACACTTTACTTATGAAATATCTTTTGTCTTTAAAAATGGTGAGTTTTATATGTGTGACTTAACAAATTATGTCATCTCCCATAAATTTTCAAAAGTTTCTCAGTCTTCTTTAGAAAAAAAATGAGTGTGTTTGGAGTGCATATACTGAGTTTTATATGTTAAAAGTATTCATAGGCTAATTTTCCACTACATCTATATTTCAAAAAGAGTTGATTGCTTTCTGTAATACTTTGTGTCTCATCAAATTTAAAAATAATCAGTCAGAAATGGTGACTCATAATTTGATCTAACATTTGGAAGACTGAGGCAGGAGAATTGCTGGGAGGCTATTTTGGATAAAAAATCCAGTCCAAAGGTTATGGTGGAGGCATTAACACAAAACAGTACAGGAATGTATATTATGGTTTTCAGCATAGTAGTTTTATGAGACTCCTGAATGTGAGATAGAGTGGATCTCTGGTTCTTGTCCCTTCTCATAGTGGTTTTTCCTCCTGTTTGGTTGCCTGAATAAGGATGAGATGGCTTCTGTTTTATCTCATATTTTATCATATTTAGTTGTTACCTCATAGGAGCCTGCTCCTTTCTAATGAGTCACATAAAGGTAGTGAATCTGGAGAGGAGGGGAGGGGAAGAAAATGGAGGATTAGAGAGAGGAGAAACTGAAATCAGAATATATAGTTTGAGAAAATAAGCTATTTCAACAAAAAGAAAAATAATTAAAAGAAACATAAAGGAAGAAATAACCAATATGGTAAATATTTTACTCAAGAAAATAACTGTTTTAAACATTTTTTCTCCATGTTGTTACACAGCAATGTATAAAGTTTATGTTGTCACTGAACATGTGAGAACATACACACATTTTGTCTGAACATGTGAGTACTCACACATACTCATAAATATACATAAAAATCTAAGTTTCATAAAAGAAAACTAATGCTTCCAAATTGCAATGCAGTTTGATGAATTTCTACCCTAAAGATTAAGAAAAAGAGTTACTCAATTCTTCACAAATTTGCATCCAGATAGCTGTAACTCTCAATATCTATCATAATTAAGAGAAACCTGGTAAGCAATGCAGGGCTCTGCATATCTCATGCAGTTACTGACACCACGACATCCTTGTAGATTACACTGTCAATCATAATACATATCTCGGGCAAGAAACCCATTTTCTACAGCAGCCCTGTCAATGAGAAGGTTCTAGTAAGCATTTATGAGCTACAAAGGCCAGGTGGAAGCTGAGATGTAGAAGACTGTGAATATAATTAGGTCAAACACCATAGGATTCATGAAATTCCATTGTCTTTATGTAATATATTCTAGAAGAAGGCAATCTGTGTTCTTCATGGTTTGGGTATCACAATTATTATTTTAATTAAGCAAAGTTGAGGTTAATATTACTTGATTTTTCAATTATGGTAAAGCTGATATGTCACTGTCTATCAAACTTGGAGTTTCTGAAAAGCCATCAGATTCCTAGAGAGAGAGCCAGAATCTGGAGAACAAATAGTAAAAAAGAACCTCTTCCTTCTTAATATATCAGTTGGTTTCATCATAGGATTACTTTAACAGAAACCCCAAACTTAAAATATTTCTTTTTAATGTAGTCAGTTAACTTGTAAATAATGCATCTGTTTTTATTATTCCAAAATGCTAGCTTTATTTCATGGTCCAAGCTATGCATGTCACCAAGAGTATGAGAGTATGTATTCTTTCACTGTTTTACTGTTGTTTGGTTGGTTTTTAGTTTAGTTTTTTTTTTTTCTTCACATTTTACTCTCCCTGAGTACCATGCTCCAGCTTTCCAACTGGATGGGCAATTGTCTATACCTCTGAGGTCCATAGTGCAATTCTTCCTGTGCAACTATAAGCAAACAATGTCCTGTTTGTTAGACCCCAGGATCCTCTGCATATTGATATGGCTTGTAGGTGACTAATGGACCTGGTCAATTCCTCTCCTTTGTGGATCTAGGGAGTGCAGTGTTATCACGAACTCATGAATATAGTCCCATTCCTTAAAAATATTGCAGTTTATCTCTATTCCTGACATCAATTTTTACTTTTGGAGTTCAATGGATTAAACCCAGGGCATTGTACTTGCTAAGATATAGCTGTGCTCTGAGATACATGCCCAGACCTTGCAGATGTTTTATGAATTTCATTACTATAGAGTGTTGTTTTATCTCAGCGTTTCAAAAGTGGTGAAAAAATCACAATAACTACAAAGATTGTTGAGATGAAAGAAAAAGACCCAGTGGAAAAGGGAGAGACATAAAGAAGGAAGAGGAGGAAAAGGAGAAAAAGGAGGAGGAGGAGAGAGGCCTGGAGGGAAGGGTATAGCAGGAGAATGTGAGAGCCCACATGGCCAGCATGAGGGACAAGGAAGGTTATACTGCTTTTCTTCCCTCAGCCAAAAAAACCAAACCAAAACAAAAAACCCTACAAACAAAGCCAGCAATGAACAGGTAAATGGATGAGCAAGGGGCTTCCAGGGACACACTCTACACAAAAAGCAAAAGAAACTTGGGGTACAGCTCAGGTAGAAGAGTACTTGTAGGAATTGCAGGCAACTTTGGTTCAATCCACAGTATAAAAACAAAACTGAAATAAAGAAAAAATAGTAAGTTGGATAATATTAATTATATATATGTATGTTTGAAACTATAAGAAAAAATCTTTTAAAAATAAAAAATAGTGGAATAGTCATTTTCAGTATTTTAATTTTTAGAACTCCTAGGCTATTTTACCTAGGGTGTGTGTGTGTGTGTGTGTGTGTGTGTGTGTGTGTGTGTGTGTGTGTTACATATAGTGAAGGGTAGGGTAGACTCAATACAAACCCAAATTTCTGTCCCCAGATATCAAGTAAATCCATTTTCCAACAATGACCCTTCTCTGGGTTTTGCTCATTCTTCATTCAAAATGGTTATACTCAGCTCTTAAATATTGCCTTGTCAGTCACAGTCATTGTCCATAGAGGTCTTACTGATTGTGAGTATTGCCTAAACAGCTGCAGGCTTTCCTACTTGAGGAACTGTCAAGGCTTTGCATGATGATAGAATGAGGCCTCACACAGTCTGCTGCCCTCAGTTTTCATATGCTTAAAATATCTCTCACAGTCAAGTGGGGTCTTAGGTTCAAGGATTTTTTTTTCATGTTAATCTGCACTATCTCGTGACTTGGATTTTCATCCTAAATTTAGTTTGGAAAAACTGAGTTCTTTGAGTGTGATCCAACTTATCCCAAGTAGCATAGCAGCTAAATGTGAACTAAAGTTTCTTCCATGCACAAACATGGATTGAATTGATGTCCGTGTAATAAGACTGAGGAATCACAGGTGCTTTATTCATTATGTAATTAGATAGGCTTACATTATTGTTTAAAGGTCATGAGCACATTTGTCTTCTGGGTGTTTATGGGAGTATTTATGAATGGCTCTCTGGTAGCTTATGATAGAAAAGAATATACTAATTTCCTAAAGTAAATTTGTTGTTCTTCCTAGGTGGTCGCGTGTCTTTGCCCTTTCCCCTTCTTGCATTCAGTTATCCTGAATAAAATCTCTATCTTCAGCAAAGGCCATTCTCCTGCACTCCACACAAAGATTTTCAGTATCTAATAGCACAGCTGTGCATCACACATCATGTTAAGAAGTCTCTTTTTGTTGCTGTATACTTCTAAGTTTACAGCAAATGCTTCCCAGTCTTTAACTTCAAAATGTAACTATACCCCCAAAGATCCAATCCTTCTTTTTCTCTCAGAATTCATGTCCAAACAATTCCTACATTACAATAGTTTTAAAATATATCTCCTTTATTTAGGTTCCATGGGCCTTGATTCTATCTCACATGATAGAATTGCAAATTCATTTTCAGTTTTGCATAATTAATAAAGCAAATGTACTTGTCTCCAATCTATCTAGCTAGCTATATATATATCAACACTTCATTCTTGCAAAGGGTGTGATATCATCTATTGGGAAAGATTTGGATAATGTGAGGCTTCTATGCTGTCACTGCTTGGAACCACTGGTAACAGAGGTAAGGATTAATATAAATGTTACAATACATGGACATTTCCAAATGAGGAAAGAATGTGCCTTAAATACATTGTCCCTCCCTATATAGAATGGGTTGTTGAGATATATGGCTTTATTAAATTTTGAATGTTAATTTTAGTTCTCATAAAACTATCAGATTGCACAATGAATTTTCAAAGAATCTTAATACTTGAGAGAAAATTAAACGTTATTTGCTTAATATGTATTGAAATCTGTTCATGACTTTGGACAATTTCATTATTAGCCCTGCCACACAGACAATAGGGATTTAATACGTGTCAGTCTAAGCTTGAATCTGAGAACAGATGAAAGAAAGCATCTAGTTGTTTAATTTTTCTACAACTTTTTTTGGAATCTCATATTCCCAAATGCATACTTTGTGAGACATTAATAATTTTAATTTTAATTATAATTTTGAGTACTAGTAAGATTTATTTTGTTTTTCATACATAGATTGCATGTATGATATATAGTTGTTAAAGGAAAAGCTACAAGGTTTTATAAAAAAAGATTAGTAAATCTGGAATCGTTGAAACTTAATTCCCTAACATTGAGTTTAATATAATGAAACCATCAGCACTTAGTCTTTATTTACCTGTATCCTTCTTTACACACACATATAAGTACTTGGATTTCTACTTAAATATGGATTTTATCTCAGGTAACTCTTGCAACTGGCGTGTTATTTTTATGTGTGTATATTTTATTTTCTCAAACATTTAATTTATAGGAAAAATTATATGTGAGCACATCTTACATACTTAGTGTTCTGCTTAACATAATAAGTATATAGGGAATTCATCTGCTCAGCATTCACTCACCTTCACACTGATTGCTGGATTCCTTCCAGTACTAGCTCAGCCAAAGAGATTACCCAGAATGCAATCTAGGACTATTAGATACTTTTGTATTAAAATCTGGAGCTGAAGGGGAAAAAATTAAATATAACCCAAATCTGAAGATTACAGGATATCATCACTTCTGAATTCTTGCTCTGAACAAAGTATGTTTATCATGCAATCATTGCTTCCTTGGCTATTTGTTCCTTTTCAATCCATCATCATAATCATTTTTATCATTTATTTTGAACATGTCTCTGTAAACTCTTGTTGGTTTTGTGAGCAACTGATGACCTTTTCAAAGTGTCATTTTATTGGTAACTTGCTCAAAGTGACCTGATTAAAAAATGTCAAAAATAATACAGCCAGTAAAGTAATATTTCTAAATGCAACGAGTTGTTTTAGGACAAAAACTTAGTCTTTCATACATGATAGGCAAAGTTGGAAACTGACCTGCATCCTTAGATCCCACTCAAAGAATGTTAAAAATGAATAAACAAATGATGAAGGGAAAAATAAGAGCAAGTAATATTTATATAATTACAAGTGCTCTAGAGCTGACTAATAGTGAATAATCTGCCATGTACTGACCTCACAGGTCTTATGAGAATATTAATTTCTAGCGATTTATAGCATACTAATAAAATAACAGTTAGTCTCATTTTTTATTAACCCTTTCACATCTTTGCTGTGGAGGAATTTCCTTTAGGGATATAGTTGCTGGAAGGTGTCCATGCTCCTTAAAATGGCCTCTCATCTATACTCTTAAATGCAACTGTAATGTACCACTGAGTCACCAATAACATACATGAAAGTGTAAAGAAAGCAAGAAAGGAAGATTGGTTCAGCCATAATAGAATTGTGATATGAGAATTCATTAGGGAGTGAACAATAAAAATACATCGTATGTACAATGAAGATACTCTAAAGAAACTACATATGCTTATTGAATGTATGATAATAAAAATAAAACTAGTGATAACTCTAATAAATAAACAAATGCATAAATAATTCTACCTTTGCAATTGTTCACACACTGCTCCAAACATTTCAGACACTGTGCTATAAGGTTTCTTTATATATTAGTTTTATTTGACTCAAGACATTTCCCTAAACACTTTCACGGCAATGAAATAATTTCTTTCAGAGATTTTCCTCTTTTTAACTCCCAGTTCTCCTATCTATAGAGTGTTAGTGAGTACCATAGTCTGGACTGAGAATTCAAATACAAGAAAAGATCCAGCCCAAACATGAGCTGCTTAAAGAAGCAGCCCAGAGTAATTCTCTATTATAGAGGAGCATCATTAGCCATTGATTGAAGGTACCATGTGTGATAGCACAGAGATCCACCCTCTCTGATTAGCAGTTTAAAATAACTCTACAAAAGAAAAACATAGGCCATTTTAGCTAAAATTTCCCTTGCTTTGTGTTGACTTTACTTTATTCTCCATCAAGAAACACATCACTTTGACAATTTATATGTATGGATTTTTTTTACATATACTTCTCTGAACTATAACATAGAAATCATGCAACCAGGGACCTTTTGCTATATTCACTACCTTAATATAGAATATATATTTTACATATATTTGAACACTAATATCAGTAAATTTAATTCATATTACAAAATTAGGTGTTTGAATCACAATCCAGGAGCTGAATTCTCAAATTTTTCTTTTAATATTGCTGAACAGTAACTTAATACTCAAATGCAAATTTGCAAGAATTTAATTTACACAAACTATGATTTTTACAAGGGCCACATATATCAGACATATAGTATCTTTGGATGATAACTGATCTTATAAAAAAACTTTCTACACCAAAGTCCTGTTACAATATTGACAAAATGTAAATCTACCCTGGCCGAGATTTATTGTAAGGCCCTTCCCAGGTGTGCTTCCCTTTGCTAGTCTAACCTTTTCCAGATATAGGATATCAACAGAACAAACCTACATGCCATGAAAAACGAAGCAACACACTAAAATAAGTTTTGAGAATGCAAATACCTAGGGAACATCTTTTAATATGTCTCAGAGGGCCTGGAGAGATAGCTATGAAGTTGCAAGCACTTGCTGCTCTAAAAAAAGGACCTGGGTGTTCTGTTCCCACCCTATCCCACCTTCCATTTCCCCAACCTGATGTCTTACAATTCTCTGTCCCAAGAGATCCAATGACCTTTTCTGACTCCCACTGGTACCGCATGTATATGGTACACATATATGCACTCCAACACACATCCATATAAAATAAAATACAATAATTAATATGACTTGGAGTATCCTTATATACCACTCTATAATATATTGAACATTTTTCTTAAGACATTTTTAAGAATAAAATAAATATCACATATAGTAATTATTCTACTAAATATCACTTTCTTTTTATTGTTTTCCAGGATATTAGCTTTGTTTCAACAATTATCTTAACTTTTGTCAAATTTTTGCAGACTGATAGTTTTCTCTCAGATTTAGAATTCTGGTGAAAAGAGTGATTATTAGTCATTCTTCATCTACAGAAATCATAATGAAATGTTTGGCTATCCTAGTAAAAGAAGAAAACTCACTTTTTAGCACAAAAGGCAGCACAGCTAAGAAAATCCCACCTGTTACAAGTAGAGTTTAAACAGTATTTTCTGAGCTTAAGTTTCAGGCTCAAACTATATTTGCTGTGAACAAACATGAGTTCCTCTCATAAGATTTTCTCAAATTAGGGAAAAATAAACAGTTCTGGAAGCAAGTAAAGCAGATTTCTGATTCTTCTTTCTGAAAGGAAACTATATTTGAAGGAACAAATTAATAGTAATAGCTACAAAATAAAATTTTCATAGAAGTGAAAACTATGAAAATTATTTTTCTTTGCAAAGAGAAAATGTTATCTTTTCAGATTTTTTACTTAAAGACTCTGTATAACATTTACTGTTTCAACAATGAGGCTTCAAAAATACTTTAGTATCACATATTACTATTGCAACTGTTTCTCTGCTCAGTTTATACACAAGCATATATTGCTCTAGTCCAGACTGAATTGTACCATCAGAGGACTTATACAGAGGCCAAGAGGCTGGAATACAGACATGGGAGCTCATTTTTCATAGTCAGGTAAGTCCCTCCAAGTTCAGGTTTCAATAAAATATATTCACTTATAAAATTAATTGAGAAATACATGACCAATAATAGTACTGTAACAAAGCTGTCATTCTCCCCTAAATACATAGTTAGCAGTTAGTAACGACTCTGCCTTTTCTAATGGTGATATTAAAGGAAATTATTTAAAATGTATTTTATTCAATGATAGTTCCGTGCATAAATTAAAGATACTTCCCATAGCATGAGAACCAAAAGACAGATATTTATACATTTTATTCTGCATCCTAATATTTTTTCAGATCAACTTTAATATTCTTTCTTTGGTCAGAATAATGCAACTAGTTTTAAGTGTTAATTAGATATAGGCCATTAATGTGTCAAACTTTGACAATAAGTAAATGGGTAGTATTATTTTTAAAAGGGTTATTATTGGCCTGGTGGTTGTATCTCAGTTGTAATACACATATATAACCTATGTCATACCTTGAGTTTGATCTCCAGCACCACACACACATCCAAGGTTCATCATTATTATTATTATTTGGCAATATAAAGTTAAGTTTTCACCCATAATTGTCTCAGAATGTTGTTTGTGTAACATTTCACATATTCTACCCTTACAAGAAATGTTTCTTCCTTGGGTTTGTTTAACCTTTCACTTGAGGAAATATGCCAGACTATAGAGATTCAATGTACTACTAGGAAGCTTCTGTATATAAAGGAGTGCAATTTGAATGAGAAAGATATCTCTTGGAACATTGACCAAATATCTAAAGCCTCTGCTTATGTTATTAAGACTAGATGTATGGCTCTGTGCTGTAGAATATGTGGATTGCTAGCTTCACAGAAAGGTTTAGGACTCTAACTTCCTCAGTCATAAAGCCTTGTAACATACTATTTTTCAACAATCCTTCAGTCACTATCCAAATTTCCCATCCCATTTAACATTTTATCAATCTTCTAGTCATTCTAGATTGACATCTCCATCTATTTCATGCATGCCTTTCCACCTTTAGTGCTCATTTTCAAATAGTGAGCAAATCATATAAAATTATTATCTACTTGACTGAGTAACCATTCATTTTCTAGCATCTAGCAGATGTTAGATACTATGGTACTTGATGAATACAACTATAATATTGAGAGTTTCTTCCTTTGAAAGGTTTATTCAGTGATTTTCAACCCTATCCAGTTCTAAGCCCTTCAGTCTTCAATTAAGGCAACATCTTTCAGACATCTAGCTTACCTTCAACAGTATATTTCAGAACTCGATATCATCTATAAACATCTATAACCCAACTATATTTATCTAATAAAATTCCCCAATGGACCTTTAACAAGCTTATCATTTCTGCCTATTTTTAATGTGTCAATTATCAGTAATTTAACAGATTACATGAATATCAATAAGAAACTCAATCTTACACACTTTATTCTGCATATAAATATAATTCTATTTCATTGGTGGAAGTAGAGGTGTACACTGAAAATCTCAGAGTGGGCAATATTATAGAAGATACAGAAGTAGGGCATAGAACTCCAATATTAATTTCAACCTACTAAAGTTGTAAACAACTTTCAAGTTCAAATGGAATGCTTAAGAGTGCATAGATTTGTCAAATGGCAAATACCTAACAACTTTATCATACTTATTTTCTAAATGCTTGTTGAAATTTATCTCTTTAAAAATCTGTATTTACACTAGCCAAATAATTAGTGTGCTGTAAAATATAATTCTCTTTAGTAAATACTTCCTTGAAAAATAATAATATTCATAAGAACAGAATTTCTATATATAGATGTTTATTTATTCTTAAATATTTAGTAAGGAGTTCATGAGTAAAGGGTCCCAGCTCCACATACAGCCTAGGTTCTTACAGTATTTCTAAAATCTGATAGCACAACTCAAGAATATTTTTGTTTAGAAAAGAGAATGACAACAAGAAGGACTAGTGCTTTATCAGCATCCTTAGTACACTGTTGTTTATCCACAGAACTTCATTTCCCTTCAGTCTCGTTTAATCATATCTATGTATGCCTCACCCACCAAATTTTGTTTCCTGCCGGAAAGGGATCATTGTATTCCAATTCATGTCACTATAGTGTCTAGGTCACTATAGAATTTTCAGTAGAAGAGAAAAGCACTAAGTAAAAATCAAAAATCATCCCAGTTATAGACTAAATTTAGGGGTACAATTTGTTTAGGCATGCCTCCATTTTCTTAGATTTTCACTCACAGTTATTAATGTGAACAAAAAAGAGACTGAAAATGATACCTTTAATAATGAATATTTAATATGTTGGTAGGAAATCATTCTATGTTCATGACCCCTATCCTTTCTACTACAGGCCTTCAGAAATATAGAGCCCACAAGATCATCATCTTAACTAGAGAAATAAAAGAGAAAGACATGTCATGCTCCTACAATTTTTTGAATACACTTCTTGCTCAAGCTTTCAGGTCATTCAAGGTAATGGATTACCCTACTCATAATATGATGGTCAGTACTCATTAGCAAGCACACTAAAAAGGTAAAATAAGGTTCACCATGGGAAGGATGAGTGTGTGCTAATTGAGGAAAGTTTCAGATAAAAATTAAAATTAAATTTTCAGGGCAAACAATGTATACATGGGTATCATTTTTGGGCTCAGTGTTTTATTTAGAATACAAAATGCGAATATCAAACAGCAAATTCTGTGTCATAAGATGCTCATGGATTTTAATCTCAACTTTCTGAAAGGCTACTTAATGATAGATATAGCCACCAAAGTGGCATCAATTTGCTTAGTTATGCTTTTGTATTATTGACACAGTCATGTTTCTTTTAAACCTATTCTTACATTACAATAAAATTTATACAAATGAAGCAATTCAAGGAGACTGACAGATAAAAATTTCTTATTATATTAGAACTGACAAGATTCCCATAGATGAATGTTTCAAATGGACCATATAATTTTGAGTTTCAAAAACATTTATTTGATTAGATTAGCAAGGATATAGCACAAAGGAAATCACTTTACTCATTTTATTGGTCTTTTTCTTGTAGATCTTGTTCAGTTTCACAGAGAGAAAATACTAGAAGCAGACTAAGAATTCTACCTTAAACTTTCAAAGATTTTTTTGCCCCACATTATTTATGAAGTAGCCATTTTTTGAATAAATCATGAGACTGGGAGAATTTACAGAAATATAGATCATTATTTAATCCTTTAGGATAGTAACATATATATCAAAGACTTCACTCTCATAGAAATCTTAATAAACATTTTGTGACTATACAACACAGAGGCCAAACAAAATTCAAAAATTGCCTTGCAATTTCTTTCATCAATGTATCAGAGTCACTTAAATATAAGAAACTAGACATTTTTAAAAATAGATAAATAAAAATCAAAAAACAAGAACACTTTTTCCTGCCTACTTCTCCTTAACTCATTGTCCATTGATAGGACAATATAAATACTTCCCATAGTCAATCTTCTTTTAAAGGAAACTATTTCTATATCCTTGTACTATGCAAGATTAAGACTTGAGTAAAAGTTTTTTTTTTTATTTTTTAAGTAACCCATTATTGTAATTGTTTGAGGTAGTAATACACCTTGTACCAGATAGTACCAGAACTAATGACCACAGAGGAGATGCTGCCAGAATGTTCACCTTCTCTGCCCTATAACCTTTGTTCTAAATTACCTGTTTCAGAATTGCAGAGATCATTAGTACATGTTCAACAAGGCAAGGCATTTCCTAGTTATTAACTAATAACTCAATAGCCTACTGATTTGCAACCTCAGTAAAAATCAGAAGACTACATGTAAAAAGACTGATAAAAAAGATGAAAGTTAGATCGACTAACTCTGATGAGATACTACCCTTATGAAAGATGACCTAATGTTTAATAATAGCAAAATATGTATATGTAAGGTAATGCTAATTTAAATATTTTCTGTACATTTTATAGAGCAAGTTTCATTGTAATTAATGATTAAATATAAATTTTGGTTCACTTTTTAAGGGAAATAAAGGTCAAAAAAGAGCTTCATTGCCTAAGTACATATGTAGAATACCCAAGGCAAAACAGACTTCCTTGTCATTGTTGCTGCTAATGTTTTTGATGATGATGATTTAAATTTATGTTTTGGTGGGAATTCTGCTTTTTTCCAAACACAAGATTAAGGATAATTTATAATCTAAATCATAGCTATTTTTATTTTTCTTTAGTGATATGTTTACAAACTAGGCACAGTTTTTAAAAGAAAGGATGGTGGGCATAATAAGTTGTCCTGATTTTCTTTTTCTACAGTGATACAAAGTAACCAAGGGCAAATTGTGGAAGAAACAATTTATTTCAGCCTAGACTTTCAGGACATAATCAATAACAGAAACCAAGGCAGCAGCATAAAGCAAAACCCATGGAAGAATAATGCATACTAGTCACTGTGGGATTCCAGTTTAGCTCTTTGCCCACCTGACCAGGGGAGGTACCATTAATCTGGGTTGGGCACACCTCTGTCAGTTAAAGTCAATAAAATGCCTTCATAGATATGTGCACAGGCATCAATGCCCTCGTTTGCTTTCTGTTGCTGTGATGAAATAATGACATGAATAAATGTGGGTAGGACAGGATATATGTGGCTTAGAGTCTGTCATCATGAGAAGCCAACACAGGGCATCAAAGCAGGAACTTGGAGTCAGGAACTGAAGAGGGGACAACAGAGGAATATTTTTACTTTCTCCTTATGGCTTCAGCAGCTTCTCTTCTCAGACAGTACAACACTACCTATCCAGTGTTTATAACACCCACACATTTCTTGGCCACAGAACATCATTCAGTAATCATGAACATGCCCCATGGATATTTTCAGAGTCCAGTTTTTAAAAGGTGACTTGTCAAATGAGGTTTCCTCTTTGCATGTAACTCCAAGGTATATCAAGTTGACAAAAGCTAACATTTTCATGTAAATTTTTTATTTCTGTAATAATTTTAAGTCATCTATAAAATCAGAGACACTTTAACTTTGATAAATACATTATTTTTCTTATATTCTAATGATATGCACTGGTATATACTGAAAGGAAGACATTATTGAAGAAGTTGGTATGCTTAGAAATTTCTTACTTCACAAAGATTATTAGGCCTTTCAATTTTTAATTTTAATACGTGAAACATCTTTTTTATTGCATATAATCAAAAGGTATTTATGTATATTAATTTAAAGGATGACATAGAGTCAATGTATGTGAAGTATAGTACATGTATGGCCCACATTCATTTTCCACCTTATCTATTGGTAATAAAGCTTTAAAGGCCTCCTTAAATACCTGAACTCACATGATCAGTGGGTATATTTGTTTAGTACAGAAACTGGAGGCTCCATATTAAAGGAAAAAGAGTATACAACACAATAATTTTCATTTACTGATTGTAAAGAGCAATGTAAAAATTGCCTCTGTTGTATCTGGAGACACCCATTTGCTTTCCACCATGGATCCTACAATGCTATATGCAATTGCATTAATACTTAGATGTTAGGGTATAAATGAAATTTTCTTGTAGAGGCACTTGACATCTTTGCTTTAGTTAATACATGTGTATACTTTTCAGTGCAATTAATATCAAGCATTTTAAGTCTTCTCATGCTGTATCAATTATATAATCATGAAAGCAAAAATAGAATCTTTTACATTTAAATATTTGCATAATCACTGGCATTAGTGTCTAGCACTAAACTGTAAACTCAGTATTATAATACTTGGAAGCAAAGATTCTGCTTAAAATTTTACCCTGTATTTATCACTCTCAATTTTTCTAACTCAGATGCCTGACCATACTTCAGACGCTGCTGGAAAACATCATATTCAGCAAAGTTTTGAGCTTACCTTACATAAATTTGCATGGGATTCTTTAATGCTATATAATTTTGACCATTTTTGTAGTAATTTATTTTATACAAGTCCAAGATTAGGATGAACTTATAGTATTTTGCATTTTTATTTTACTTTTTTATTTCATTCTATTACTATAGTGTAATAGTTTTTCTTTGAGGAAATTCGGGTTTTTTTTATATTATTATAAACAAAGAAGTCACACTTTCTATCCTCTATATACTTTTTCAAGGTCCTTTCACTCTCCCAACACATCAGGTCATTCTCTCTTCTCCACAACTCCCCCCTTCCGGGAAGGCTGCAGGTGGTCCCAAGGTCCCACTGTCCCAATATTGCTTAGTTCAGTCTCCACTCCTGGCAGATCCAGTTTTCTCCCCCCAACCTCAAGAGTGAGTCACGTGTTCCTCTATGAGGAGTGGGATCCAAGGAGTCAGTCCAAGATGTTTCTGATCCCAAGCTGTTCAGTGGTTGTGGTTTGCAGCTTGGACATGCTTTGCTTTTTTATTGTTTGTTTGTTTAGAATCCACTAATGAGTGAGTACATCCCCTGCTTATCTTTCTGAGTTTGCGATATCTCACTCAGGAGGATATTCCCCAAATCCATTCATTTGCTTGCAAATTTTAGTATATCATTTTTCCTTACTGCTGAGTAGTACTCCATTGTGTAGATGTGCCAAAGTTTGTTAATCCATTCTTCAGTTGAGGGACATCTAGGTTGTTTCCAGGTTGGAGATTAAGGGGATACAAATTGGAAAAGAAGAAGTGAAGCTATCTCTATTTGCAGATGATATGATTGTATACATAAGTGACACACAAAATTCTTCCAAGGAACTGCTATGACTGATAAGCACCTTCAGCAATGTAGCCGGATACAAGATTAATTCAAAGAAATCAGTAGCCCTTCTATACACTAAAGATAGAAGAGCTGAAAGAGAAATAAGGGAAACATTACCCTTTATAATATCTGCAAATAGTATTAAATACCTTGGAGTAACTATAACCAAAGAAGTAACAGAACTATTTGACAAAAATTTTAAATCACTAAAGAAAGAAATTGAAGAGGATATCAGAAAATGGAAAGCTCTCCCATGTTCCTGGATAGGTAGGGTCAATAGAGTAAAAATGGCAACTTTACCAAAAGCAATCTACAGATTCAATGCACTGCCCATCAAAATCCCAACACAATATTTTTCGACCTTGAAAGAACAATACTCAATTTCATTTGGAATAACAGGAAAGCCAGGATTGCCAAAACAATATTACTTTGAGGAAATTTGATATAGTTTGTCCTTAAATAATTATGCTTGCAAAATTATTGATTAGTTTTGTTAAATTTCAGAGAAGATTATTAAATGAAATTACATTTGTTGCTTAATTTTCTTAAGCCATACAGAAAAGAATACCAGACTAAATTCTATTTTGTTGTTCTGGTGGAGGGCAGAGAATCACCCATAGGGGAATGAACAGGGATAAGAATCTTTTCATATTTATACCATCACTGTTTCTTTGGGGCAATACCTCTCTATGCACTGAAGTGCAAATTGAATGGAATGGGCTTAATTTGTCATTGGGAAGCTGAGTAGTATTCATTTTAAGAAGCACTAACTTCTATATCAAGTTAAGTATTCACAGCCGACAGTAAAATCCTTCTCTTTAATACGTTTTGTTTTGGTGCCCAGCCAAACCAGGAAGATGAAAACTCCTGTGGGGCCTGATACAGAATATAATTTGCTCTGTAATTTTAGTGATAAACATGGTAATAAATTAGGTATAATGAATATTCATGGAAAGATGCATAATTCTTTTTCTACTCCCAATATTCCTCTAAACATTTAAGTGATTACCTTTTAAAATTCTGACTTTAAATGTGGAGAAGAAGACCATGGGAAGCACAATGATGCTATGTTTCTTCTTCATTTCTCTCTTATCTATTTTTAGTCTAAATATTCATCTTATGTAGCTCAGTTTATAAATGCTTAAAAAAACACCTAAGTAATCTAGAATAAATCTAGCAGCTGGTTTTACTATTTCAGTTTCATTTGAAATAGAAAGTTTTTAGTTTTTTTTTTTAATCCTGTTCCATCTAATGCAGAGGATAAGATCTCAATGAGATGAAAGAGATCTGCAGCAAGTCACCAGATTCTGTGGGCATACAGAAGCCATGAAAAAGCATAGAAGGAAAAAAGGTAATATCAAATCCATTGGTTAGGGGTAAAGTATTTATGTCTATGCTGCTTATTAAACAAAGCTTTTATAATTTTATTGACAGCAGGTGATAGGAGAGCAAATGAGAAAGGCAGGAAACCATCCAGAGTACCACCATAGTAATCCAGTGTAAAAAAATGGAGTGCAGACTGGATTTATGGAATCTATGGCCACCTTAGTGGCACAGGATTGATTTTTATCAATTCCTGTTATATAGCAACTAAACATTATGAATACCAGGAGAATTAATTTTGTTTAAAATTAATTTATTTAAAATTTATTAATTTATTTTAATAATAAAATTAGAGTTTATATATGCATATATATGTAAAGTGTATTATATGCCTACAAATTACATACAGTTAAATACATGCATGCAGTTGTTATTTAGTATCCATTCTGCTTAGTTATGTATAGTGAAAAATTGTGGATCAAAGGTATTTAAAACTAAAGTGAATATATAATGAATTTGTATGCATGCCTGTCATCATTCATTGAGCAACACAATATAACAAGTTAAATATAGCTGTGTTGCATTATGGATGATAAATAACCTATAGCTGATACAAAGAATAAATGAGATAATGTGTCTGGTTTATTTGAATATATGAGGTTATTTTACATTAAGTAATTGAGCTACTCATATCTAAACATCCAAGGAGAATCATGAAAGCAACCTCTGACAAATACTGGGGGCTTACTGTACATAGATCACAATTTCTCATTTCTATTACATATCTCCCTCCCTCTTCTTTTATTTAATGCATTTGGTATAGGCTGCTCCCAAGTACAGAGATATACCAAACAACAATAGCTAAATTCCTCTTTATTTTAATGTAAGTGAAACAAAAAATGTCAAAAGGTGGAATCAAATATAGTTGTAAATTCAGCTTTTTTTTTTCATGGAAAAAATAGCTTTTTAAAATGCAAGTCTTTGTTATAACTGTTAGCGATGTTCTCACTGTCTTGCAGAGTCTCTGTTTCTGGGTTAGGGAGAACTGTCTGAAGTAACTAGTAAAACAGTGGGCCTTAGATAAAGCTTGCACAACTTTGGGGGCAGCACTTACTGCCACAGCAGCTAATGTTTAACTTACCTATCCTGCTTTTCCAGGTGTTCAAATATCTATTTTCCGCTGTCACTGAGTATGTGTACATACCAGTTATCTACATTGTAGTATAAAGCCAATATTTACTAAGCATTTTTATTCAGTATTGCTCATTGTGGAATGAGAGAAATAAAAGAATGCTTCTAGTCCACCCAGATTATTTTAATCAAGACAAAAAGATTAATTATAAAATCATGAAATAATCAAGATAATGTTTTTTTACCAAAGCTTTTGAATATAGCATATTTTAGTTTCTTTTGTTTGATTTTATTTTGTCAAATCCATTAGTGAGTACTGAAGAAGAAGAGCAAGCTTCAACCCACTCAGTGAAGAAATAGTGCTTCACATAGGCTTTGGAGGTGAACTGGCAGTGGAGGAAGTTGTAGATCTGAGACTAGGAAGAGGATATTTCTAAAAAGAAATGAACCTCAAGATTTAGGGCTAAATGTAGGATGAATAGTAAGATCATCATAACTTGAACCAAAGGTATCTGCTACACATTTGAACACACATCTCTTCTTAAAGGATGGAAAGCTCTAGAAGTATAATTAAATATATTAAGGAACAAAATATGAGAGAAGGAGATGATTGCGTGAGAGGATCAACAAAGAGGGAGAGGAAAAAAGATGGAGATCTTAATAGAGGAAGCCAATGTGGGGTTCGAAAAATCCCAGGTGCTAGGGAAACCTCCAAGAACTTGCAAGATGTTCCTGGCTAGGTCTCCAACCATTAGTGAAGGAGTTGCCTAACCAGGACTTCCCCCATAATCAAATTAATAACTGCCCTATGTGCCATCATAGAACTTACATCCAACAATAAATAGAAGTAGAGACAGGGATACATGGCTGAGCACTGGGCTGAGTCCCTAGTCCAACTAATAGTGAGGGAGGAGACTCTATATGAGCTAGGGGATAGGGACAATGAGGAAAATTCTCACAGTAATGGCTAGCTGGAGCTCCAGGGAGCTCACTGAAACAAGAACAGCCACCTGGGAACCATCTGGAAAAGGAACTAAGCCCTCCAAGAATAGGCAACTGTCCTCCAACATGGGCAATATATGGAGCCTTAAGGGGAGAGTCAGGCTGTTTTTGTGTGCATGTACTGGCACCTTGGAGCTCATTCCTTCCAGAGGAACACCTTCCCAGTCTTAATATTAAGATGAGAAAATCAGACTTGCCTGGAGTGGATCCTGAGCTAATCCACCTTGGGATAACTTGCCCTTTCTGGGAAGGGGATGTGGGTGGGGAGAGGGAGGCTGAAGGCTAACTTGGAGAGATCAGGAGGGGGAAGGGAGTTGGAACAAGGGGATACTATAAAAATATTTTTTTTAAAAAAAGAGTCATAATCAATAGAAAGCTTTATTTTTTATTATTAAATAATGTGATTATGACTGTAAAATGTATTGTGTAATCAGTTGCTGAATAGCAACACATTCCTTTATTAATGTCCATGGTCATAAATTGGAGTCTTGAAAGGAATTTCAATTTGTAGAATTAAAATACTAAATGCATGCTATTACATGTAAGACTTACCTCACGTGGATGGATTAGTAAGTAAAAGAGATGACAATTCGTATTTTATTGGAGATGTTCTTCTACAAAGGGTTATGCTCTACTTCAGATTGTCCAAGCAACAGTGCTGAAAAACTTAAGAGTAATTACTTACCAGAAACCTATCCTGAATCACCTGTGTGTAAAAGGTTCATGGCTTTCAAAATATTTCAATTATATCCAAACTTAACATCATTTTCTTAACTTTTTTAAACCAATTCTTCAAAAAATATACTATCACTGAAAATTAATTAGTAAGGTATTATATAAAGATTAATACTTATTAAGGAGTTATGTAAATATTTATTGTTACAAAATGAACTTTAGACAATATTTGGAATTTGGAGAGTGAAATATCTCATGATGGCTGCTCCGATCTGCTCTGTAGATCTCAGGAACAAAACAGAGAACAAAGGTCAGTGTTCTAGTATCTCAGTGGGGTCTGACTATATCTCATTTAGGCTCTCAGTACTTTAGAGACATGTCTTTAGGCTTTGCAAGCTCACTCTTGAATCCCACTACAATACATGACTGCTCAGAAAACGGTATTTTCTACTGATGGAGGACATTCTTTAGTGGTTACTTCATATTATCTTCAATTATCTCTTGTTTTTACATTCTATAGAGAATCATTTGAACTACAATTCTCATCTTAGTTGCCAGGTAGCAAAATAAAAAGAAGATGCTGTTGCTGATACATGAAAGTTTTTGGCTCATTATTAATACCTTGGGATGAACTGTGTTTCTAAAAAGAACATGTTTTAAAAATGTCATGTTTCACTTAGAATTTTGTTGGTATTCATTAATGAGAATTTATTTGAAAAGAAATTTACAAATACAACCCAGTAAAGAATGAGATCATTTGGTAATGTGAAAGGATGAGAGGAAACCATGGTCACAAAATATTCTATGAAAGAATATTTTTTCAATAATAAAGAGGTCACAAAGAGACATCATCTGACTTGATTTGGTTAGCCCAAATTCACTAAGTCCAACAGTGTTTACAGAAGGGGAAAAAACAAACAAACAAACAAAAAACAAAACAAACAAACAAAAAACATTCAGAAAGCCCTCTGAACACTGAGGCAGAGAGTTAAATTGTTTAAATATAATACAAAAAAATTAACAGCTGGAGATAAAATGGCTTTCTTCAGTGGAGCTTTCAGAATAGCTAGTTCCTACCAAGACGATTTATGTGGAAGTCTGATTTTAGACACATAAGAAAATACACTTCTTTTTTTCCAAGCAATTAAGTTTGTGTTATTTGTTGTAGCAATCTTAAGAAACTAGCACAGTTGAGAAAGGCCTTCTTATTTGTGAATGAATACGCTGAAAATAGGTCATTGAGCTAGCTTTAAGTTGACAATTATTTGTATTTAGTTACAAGAGATTAGAAAATATCATGTATACATCAGAATCTGAAAGTAAATTATAGCTGGAATGATACATTTTAATATCTAAATTCCATGAACAATACTTCTACATAGTTATTGGACTCAGTACATAAAATTCTTTTATGAAGTATGATATTTCAAAAATCAATAATGGATGTATAAAAATGAACTACTAATACTTTAAGCAATGCTTTCTTTCACAGATTTCTAGACAATAATAGTGAAGTAAAACATGGTAGTGTCAGAGTAATTGTATCATAAATAAAATAGGCAAGGCTTCAATGCTCACCTTATTTGAAAATTTTATTAAGATTTAAATTTTCTTTTATTATTATTATTATGAACAAAGAAGTCACACTTTCTAACCTTGTATATCCTTATTCAAGGTCCCTTCCCCCTCCCACCACATCAGGTCATTCTTTCTTCTCCACAACTCCTCATCCCCTTCCTGGGCAGGCAGCAGGAAGTCCCATGGTTCCACTGACCCAATATTTCTTAGTTCAGTCTCCACTCCTGGTAGATCCAGTTTTCTCCCCCCTCCCTCAAGAGTGAGTCAGGTGTTCCTCTAGGGGGAGTGGGATGCAAGGAGTCAGTCCAGGGTGTTTCTGATCCCAAGCTGTTCAGTGGTTGTGGTTTGCAGGTTGGGCATGCTTTGCTTTCTTCTTGTTTGTTTGTTTGTTTGTTTAGAGTCCACTAATGAGTGAGTACATCCCCTGCTTATCTTTCTGAGTTTGTGATACCTCACTCAGGAGGATATTCTCCAAATTGGCACAAGATTTAAATTTTTAGAAAACTGTGAACTGAAGTTTAGAAAAGTATTAAATGAAGTTGAAAGTTCAGGTTCAAGAAGATATAAATAATTAATACTTTAAAAATATTCTACATGTCAGGAAGAAGTGTGTTGTAGAATACTATCTTAACTATGTAAAGATATATGACATTTGCTTATGAGGAATATTTTTTAACTATATGAAGGTGTGTTATTTTGTTTCTGTTGCCTTTGTTTTGTATTTGTCTGCTTAAGACACCTGATTGGTCTAATAAAAAGCTGATGGTCAATACATATGCAGGAGAGAGACAGGCAGGGCTGATTGGCAAAATGAATAAGTAAGAGGGAGAACCAGAGAGAGAGAGAGAGAGTGTCCTGAGGCCAGAAGTTAAGCAGCTACCAGATAGACAGATGTGAGAAGCAGTGAAAGTAAGACAAACAGAAGGAAAGAAAGGTAAAAAGCCTCAAGGTAAAAAAATAGATGAAGAAAAACAGATTAAAATATCAGTGATGAGACCAAGTATTCATTATCTGGGATCTGAAATCCCAAATCTGTACCTAAAAGAAAAGGCCTGGTACAGAAGTGTGCATTCCATGACATTGTTGTGGAGGTCAGTGGACAACTTATATATGTGAGTTTATTCTCTTTTTTTCCTTCTATTTTCCCTGTGGCTAATTTTTTAAATTTTTATCATTATTTTTTGTACAATCAATATCAAATTTTATGTTAAAAAGCCAAACATTCTTCAGAATAGCTAAAAACAACAACATACCCTACATAATAAAACTCTTTCACTTTGTGAGTTCTGTGAATCAAACACAGATGGTTAGGGTTTATGTCAAATATTTGCTAAGCCATCATCCTGACCCTGGTTGTTCATTTTAATCTTATAATTATCTATGTTTTCTGACTAAATAATTGAAACAAGGACTACAACATAATTGGTCTAAACCATATCCTAGAGGGTGAATTTGGGGAAACAAATCTAAGAAATGTATTTAAATGGACATGTTGTTTTAAAAAATAAGCGTTCTTCTAGAATATCCAATTTTTGTAAGTATTTGGCTTGTAATTAATTATAATATATTTTTACAAAATCGAGACAGTTTTATCAGTGATTTCCCTCAATTTATATATCATGAATACATTCCCAGATATGCTTTGATGTAGGGATCACTTACAAAAAAAATCCACATTTATCCTCAAAATTAATAAATTTTTTTCTGGTGAATGTTAGCTATTTTAATCAATTGATATATCAAACATTGTACTTCTCAATTAGTTCTAATCAACTGAACTATGTAAAATATTGGTTTTTTTGAGATTACAATGGTTAATATTGTGTTGTGATCAATCAGTGTTAAATATTACTGCCAAGATTTCCCTGGTCGTCCTCCATTAATTAATATATGCTTACCTAAATCCCATTATGTGTATCAAGACACAAACACAAGCAAGATGAGCTTTATGAATAACAGCTTCAGTATCTAATGTAGTTAGTTGCTCATGTTTGATGCAGAGTTTGGTTTGAAACTCTTTAATCCATAATTACAGTTAGCTGCTACAGGGTTTTCTCTGGGAACTACAAAAAGGGGTCTCTTTAGTAGAAGAAGAGTTATCTAAAGACACTTTATGGATGACAGTGCATGCAAGCAAAGGGAAAATTTTCGTTTATAATCCTGAATTCCACCAAACAAGGTACTATGGTATAGGGTAAAAACTTCCTAACTGCTATTCTGCTACGTGGTACTAATTAGCATTCTGACACCTTAGGTTCCTGAGACATCTACATTTTATATAACAGATATTATAACTTTAATCCTTATTATCCACCCCCAACTTTGTGGAGATTGAGTCAGGAGAGAATATTGGACACTTGGCATTAAGACAATGGCATGTTTAGAGTGTAGCCTGTGATCTCATTGATTTAAGACATCTTGCTTTATATGAGTGGCATGTAAATACAATAGCACATCTGCTGTTGCTTTAGTTTCAACAATTTAACCAAACACATTAAAGCAAATAATTTTCCATGTAGGTGTCAGTGAAAGGTTTGCCATTAGAATAATACACTTAATCATAATCACATGATGCTAAAGAGGTAGGTCAACATTTTCTCCAGGCAGAGTTTGCAGGTCATTAAACTGAATGCTGTACAAGAGTGAGACTACAGACTGTTAGCAGAATTCCTTTGAGAGCTCCTGGAATGACATAACTTGCTATTTGGTTTAAACAGAACTCAAAAAGCAGACATGTGTATTTATGCCCCCATACAAATGTGTTTTGAGGTGATGATAGATGACAGACATATAGATAGTAGATGACAGACAAACAGATAGATGCATAGATTTTGTAATCTGCAATTTCTATTTTCTTTATTAGGTACTACTGTCTTCTCACCACTACCTAGTCTTGGCAATGAATTTTACACTTTATGTAGTAGCTAGGATTAGTAGTTACTGCCATTGAACACTGTGACCAGTTCTGTTCTTCCAAGGGTAATAAATATTGCATTATAAATCTTCATGCTTTATTGTTGAATGTGCTTTCTCTCACCTAGGCTGGATACAGAGAAGGAGGAAAGAGAGAGAGGAATGAAGGATGGGAGGGAAGTAAATAAAGAACTTAATGGAATAAAACTCTTCATTCTAGTATGAAGCGATGATTGTGTTGTTGATCTGTCTCCCTTCTAATGTCCAATTTGATAACTTCTTCATTTTAATACTCCATAATACTTTCTTACATTCTTATTGGAACACAAGATAATTTTAAATGTTATACACACAGTGTAAGCACTTTTAAAACTTAATGGTATATAAAATAAATCCATAAAAACCACAACTATCAGAACAAACTCATAACATTTAAAAAACAATGTGGGATACACTGTATAATGAAGAAGTTAAGCACTTTTCTCCTTGACCTATACACACAGCATGGTCATACTTTAATGATCAACAAGTTAGCTGGAAAATGCTTAAAAAGAACCTATTTTAATATTTATGTGAAGAAAAGAGAAGAAGTCACAAAATTAGTAATAAACAAAATTCTCCAACATATATGTATACATGTATGCACACATTCACAACTAATCATTATCAAATCAGCAATGGAGACAGAGAAAAAGAAGTTTTTAGAAATTATATTGAGAAAATTGTATTATCAAATATAAAATTTTTAATTTAAAAATAGCTCTCAGACACTTCAAAAATTAGTAAATAGTAGACATATAGATGTAACAATACTACAAAAGTCTTAAAAGTCAACATAGGAAAACTCTAGATGTTACTGTTTATTTGCTGTTGAACTTGTGGTATAAATTCTCTAAAGAAAGAATTGAGAAGCTTGATACCATTAAAATATAAAACTTCAGTTCTGTGACATACAACATCAAAAGACCAAGAAGATATGCCACAGAAAAGGAGACAATATTTATAAAGGGTCACAAGAAAATGATTGAAACTGATGAGGTACATGTTAAGTTTGCTGACAAAGAATGAGGCAGGTCATTTTTTAAAATATTATTTAATGGACAAAAATAGTTGAGATAGTCTTAGCCAAGAAGTAGTATCAAGGCCTACTGGGAACAAACTCACAAAATTTCCAAAGTAAAGCTTCTTTTGAGGGACCATTTTCTGTTTTATTAAAATAGCCTTGAGTGGCATCCTCAGCATGTGCAAAGTTACGACATACAGGGAGACAGAAAAGTAACTTCTTAATTTCAAAGTATGTGCTTTCAAAGTGTTGGAATACTGCTTATTTCCTTAAGATGTCTTCATATCTACCTTCTGCCAGGCTAAACAGTAGGATCTTGACCTTCACTCCCTCCTGGAACATTGTAAATCATACTGGTCAGCCAATCCTTAGCTTCCCACATTTAGAAGTTCTGCAGTACAAATGAGTTTAGTCTCTCTACCTAAATTTGTGCTTGATCTATCTTTAGTTCTGGAACTTGCAAAATACTATGGGTAATAGGGAAATGCAATTGTAGTTGACCTCTGATTTTATGAGTCTCACAATCTTGGGAAGAAAATTAATATTTAAAAAAATCAGGACTATGTCTAATGGCAAACTGAAATCAGAATGGAAAAGAAGTTATAAGCCTTTAAGTGAATATAGATTGGGAGATAAGTTAGAAAACAGCATGAACAAAGTCCCTGAAGAAATAGTGTTAATGCTGAGCCTGAATAGAAAGAAGCAGTTAATTAAATGAATTGGAATGAGGAATATTCTACCAAGAGACACAGCATATGCAAAGAATATATAATTGGAAAATAAAAAGGGTATTGAAAAAAAATCACCCCATTGCTGATTAGGGGAGAAGTTAATGAGGTTAAAAGAAGAACACAAGACTCCTTCACAGTGCTTTTAAAAAGAGGGGCTTTAAAAACTATTTTAAATTTTATTTTCCATGTGCATAGATTTTTATCATCCATATTGACAGATTTGCAACAGATTATTAGAATGCTGTGTACCACCAATATTAGTAAGATGATATTAAAATTAAATTATAGAGCTGAAGAGATAGTTCTAAGGTTAAGAACACTTACTGCTCTTGTTAAATACCCCAGTGAATTTCCCCCCATATGTGGTATGTGGTTGACAATTGCCTATAAGTCCACCTTCGGTGTATCTGATGCTCTATTCCGGACTTTACAGGCACCTGTGCTTACACATATAGAACTCATGCAAACATACACACATAATAGAAAATAAGAACAAATCTTTAAAATTTTAATTATAACATTACTTAATGGTTAAAAGAGAAAAAACTGAATCTAAATCAAGAGCCTGTAATGAAACACTGGTCAACATAGTCAAACATGAGTTCATGCTCAGGGAATCCTGTGGAAGAGAAGGAGGAAGGATTGTAAGAGACAAATAGAATAAGGAAATCACAGGAAAACCCACAGAATCAAATAACCTGGGTTCATATGAGCTCACAGAAACTGAACTGACAAACAGGGAGCCTGCATGGGACTGACCTAGGCCTTACATATATATATATATGATAGATTTTTAGCTTGGTATTTTTGTGAGACTCCTAAAAATAAGAGCAGGCACTGGCTCTGACTCTTTGGCTGACTTTTGAGATTCATTTATTATTCTAGGTTGCCTTGCCTACCCTTAATACAAGACAAGTTGCTACAACTTGATATGTCATGTTGATATTAATGGGAGACCTGTCCTTTTCTGAATAAAACAGAAGCGGGGTGGATGCAGGGAGAGTCCCCAGGAAGGTGGAGAGGAGGAACTGGGAGGAGAAGGAGGAGGGGAAACTGTAATTGGGATGTAAAACAAACAAATAAGCTATGGTCAAGAACTACAACTTCGGCTATGACTTTATTCTTAATAAAAAAGAAAAAAATAATAAAATAAAATAAAGTAAAAAAAGATGTATATACATGTATACAATATAAAAAAATTTTCTTTATTATTCCTCAAATCATTCTCCTTTTACAAATATGTTAGAAAATATAGTTTAATTTAACAGAGGATTAAATACAAGGAGACACAACTAGAATTAAGAGCCATTCAAGGAGTAATATATATATATATATATATATATACCTAATACAGTAGAAGCTCCCACAATATGTACATTTATGAATGCCATCTAATGGAACTAACCAAATAGTGGAGGCAATGGAGCCTCAATAGAATATATTTTGTCATCAAATAAAGTTTTCAATACTGGAATTATGTTATATCTTATTGAATTGTTAGTTAAATGGGTCCCCTGGGACTCTCCAAATAATGCAGACTGTTGTCAAGGTTACAGATTGTTCTCCACAACCTGACAGCAAGGCCCCATTGTTGAAGACAATACATATACAGTTCATTGAAAATGGAGAAGTTGTGTGGTGCCTTGTGGCGGTATATTACATATTTAATGAAACCTGAAATATTGGAGAGATAGCACAAAGTCAAAACCTAGGAAGATAGTTCAGAAATTTCTTGATCCTTGAGTACAAGGACAAACAGCTGAAATTCAATAGCACACACCTTTAATTTCAGCACAGGGAAATCCAGGAATGGTGACCTACATCCTAAGTCCCATAACTCCAGAGACAGAATCTCCTCAGTTTCTGTTAGTTCAAGGCTAACTACAAAATAAAGTAGTTCACTTCTTTAATCCTAAACTGGATGGGATACAGGGAGGATATATAAGGCCTCTTAGGAACTCAAAAGGACCAGCAGTAGCATCCAGGAGTATGGCTGAAGAAGTTGCAAGACAGCTGAGTGAGAATTGACTGTGGTGTTTCCTCTCTCTGATATTTCAGCCTTTCTCTGATATTTGGCTCCGAGTCTATTTTCTTACTGTCTGAATTGGTGTTACAGTGCCTATGTAGAGCCTTTACCCCTACTAGCATTGTTAGTACAAGAAGTTACTCTGCTCCCTATACAAAAAGAATCACAAGCATGAACCTATCCACAAACCCTTTTATTCTATAATAATGTACTTCCTGCAAAGTATGCCAGGGCAATGGGCAATGGTGGCACAAAGCTTGAGAGAATAACTATCCAATATCTGATTCTAGCCCCATTCCATGTAGTAGAAACCATATCCCATACCAGCACTGACTGGATGACCAAGAATCAGAGACTAGATAGCCCAAGAATCTAGAGTAAGACCAATACTACTGTTCTAAAAAGACAAATTTATAAAACTAGCAATAAAATTACTCTTGATGACATTGTACTATACTAAGATTAGTATCTTACTCTACTATCATCAGATAATCTTCTGTCTGCAGCAGATGGGAACAAATACAGAGACTCACAGACACACAATATCAGAGAGTGAGAAATTTTTGAACACTCAAACTTCAATGGGATGTCTGCATAAAATCCCTTCTCTCTTGGCTCAGAGAATCCTGCAGAAGAAACAGTAAAAGAATCAGAAGGAGGAAGGACATCAAAAGAGCATGGCCCTCAAAATCATCACGATTAAAACACATGAACAGAGCCTATACAGTTCTGCACTAGGTCCTAGGTGTATGTATTATGGATTCAAGTCAAGTGCTTTTATGGGACTCCTGAGTGTGTGAACTGCTCTTTCTCTGATTCTTAGGCCTTCTCTTGAACTCTTGTCTTTCTGTTTGTTTTACCTTGACCTATTCTAATGTTTTAGCTTCTGTTTTATCATATTTTATTTTATTATTAGCCCTAAGAAGCCTATTTTAAATGAGAGAGAAGAGAGGAAGTGGATCTGAATGGTAGTAGAGGTGGGAGGGAACTGGGAGGAATAGAGGGAAGAGAAACAGTAAATCAGAATGTATTGAGTGAGAAAATATATTTTCAATGAAAGATAAAAGTAAGCAAAATAAAATTACAAATCCATGCAAGTGTGGGCACTTGTTCTTTGACAAAGATGTCACATGTGTACATTGGAGAACAATTCATCATTTCCAGTAAGTTTCACTAAGCATAAAAACAATAGAATCACTATCCTTATGTTTTCAAAATTGATGTACTAGTCGTCCCTAACTTCTATATCAAGTTCTTACAAACTTATTGCCTTGAAACAAGTAGAGCCTTGCTCTCAAGGAAGGTTATGTAGGAGAAACCTGCCCCTGTTTTTCCTAGCTTCTTTAACTGCATCCCCAGTATTTTTTGGCTCATAGCCCCTTCCTTCATCTTCACAGCCAGGCTTGTACCATCTTTTCTGTCTGCCTCTGCTTCCTTGGGTTCCCATCTGCTCTGTCACATGGTCTTCTTCCCTTCTGCAATATACTCTCTACATCAAGATAACATCTGCAAAATTTTCTTTGCCATAAAAAGTGTCATTCACAGGTTCTGGTGTCATGGTCCAGAATTCTAGAAAATCAGTATTCATTCTACTGTAGAGAACAGAGCATTCTTCTAGTTTATCTCTGAACCTCATCAATCATGATTTGGCAGCACTGCTGGTGTTCAACTACATAGAATATCTTTCCATCAACTATATTCCCAAGGTATGCACAATAGATATATTAAGTGGATAATACTGAGAGAATTTATCTAGTTTGACAAATATATATGCTTTCAATGTGGAAATCACTCCATTACAGCAAGCATTAGTAACTTAGTGACCACAAGCTATTGGTCTCCATATATCTGATGCTGAGGCTACTCTGTAGTTGTTTCTTCTGTGCATGATACCTCTGGAGTCAGTTTTTACTCCTAGAATGCAAAGCAATAGTCCCTGGCCATGTCACAAGTTAAACTAAGTAAATTCTTTATATCACAGTAATATCTTCACACCTTCTCAACCAAATGTTGTTTCTTTCCAAAAATTTTCTTAGCTAAATAGATGAGTCATTCATGAGTGGAAAGATAAAGGTAAATTTAAATTCTTTATTGATATTTTTGATAAGTTTTGGGGGGGGGTTATTTTTTAACATCATGGTATCTCCACATTAGTTTTCTGGTATTAAGGTTAATAGAATATTTTCAACATGAAAATGAAATTGAAAATTTTAAATATTTAAAGAAGTTTGATTTTTGATTTTGATTCTAATATGTTCACTTTCCCAACACTAACTATGATAGCTGATGCACTCTTCAAAGTAACATAGAAAGTAACTTCAGTACAAGTTATAAAGCATAAATCCTACCTACTGCTTCTAAGGATACTTATTAAAGTCCTACCTTATGACACCTTAAAAATTGATACACTTAATGACCGGGCAAGCTGCAAACCATAACCACTAAACAACTTGGGATCTGAAACACCTTGGACCAGCACCTTGGAGCCCATTCCCTCCAGAGGAACACCTGACCCAGTCTTGATGTTGGGGTGATGAAACCAGATCTGGCTGGAATGGATGCTGAACTAAGTCACCTCGAGACCTTAGGACATCCTGCCCTTGCTGGGATAAAGAAATGGGAGAAGAGAGATTGACTGGGAGGGGTGGGAGGGGGAAGGGAGTTTGAACAAGGGGATACATGGATAAAAAAAAATAAGACTTTATTCATAATAAAAAGAAAAAAGCCAAATGGCCAATTTAAAAAAAAAAAAGAGAGAGAGAGAGAGAGAGAGAAGTAGGTTCAAATGAGGTTAATACAGTGAGCTCTAATGCAGGATGAAAAGATGCTTCATAAGTGAGATTGGGCACTAGGCCATGCACAGATTGAAGAACTTCTGCAAACACAGAAGAAAGATAGCCATCTATGTATGAGACAGGTAGGGAGGTTTGACATCTAACTTCTACACCTGGAAAACATGAGAAGAATTTAAGTGAAAACATGAAATAATTTAAGTGACTGTATCGTGTTACAGCAACCCTAGCAACCAAACATGGTATATTACCTGAGTGAGAATTTGTGTTCTTAATACATAATCAGTGGCTTTTAACAATATAATCATAACCTTACATATCTCCCCCCATAACATCATTTTTGCCTTTATAAAATAATGTGCTATGAGGAAAATCAGTATTTTCCGATGTATATTTTACAGCAATGATCTTATGGCCTTCATTTAGGAACCATTAAATCCTGATTACAGGACAAGGTGCAAAATGTTACTGAATAAGAATAAGCAGTGTGGGTTTTGTTGGATATCGGTTAGTTTTGCTTTTGTAGTTTTTTTTTTTTTTTTCTTCACACTGAAAACACATGGAATTTGGAAATGACAGCTGTGCAGAGTTAGTAGATGATGAACTTGAAGCTCATATGTATCAACTCAAATTTATTCCACTTCATACTTCTCTAAAATGAGTCTTTTGAATTCTTTACATGTATAATAAAAATAACTACCTGTGGTGAGAACAGACATGTATATATTTGTATGTCTACATTGTATGCATAACACTCCCATTGATACAGAGGTTTTATTATTATTACTTGTTTACTGGCTTTCTTTCATGTTTGGTTTGATACAAGTTTGAGAGGGAGAGAGAGAGATGGAAAGAGAGAGAGTACTGGACATTGCATTGACTCTCTGGGAATCTGATTACAGAATCCATTCTTAGTACTTGGCATATCTGCCACATGGTTCTTGGCAGTCTTAACTACAAAGAGCATCCAAGGGCCTACCAGCCATATGGATTCCCCATTACCCAGGCTATCAGACTCACATTTGCCTTAATGATCCATGATTCCCCTTTCAAAAGGTTATCAGCCCAGGAAGAAAATTATCCATTGAAATCCCAGTAGGATATTCTGATTCTTACCCAAACCACATTTCTGTTATAAAGCAATTCTTTTGTCTTAATGTGCAGCCAAAATACACGAAGTCATTTTACAAAGTGTTTGGGAAATTACTTTCAATGTGATAAGCCAAAATCTCATATTGAGTTAATGTTTCATCTATTTCAGGAGAAATTTCTCAGGGTACTCAAATCTTAGACCTCAAATCATAGCACATATCTAAGCACTAATCAAGGCAATTCTTTTCTTTTTTTGTTTTAGAGTGTTGAAAGTTAGGATCATCTTAATAATCCACACTTCTACAAATTGCCAACCAAACAGACTGAGATTCACCCATTAGTCTTTCTTCCTATCCTGAATAATCAGTACAACCAGTTTGCCTTTTAGTATTTTCTAAAATATCCTTTCTCTCAGCTATCTTTTGTGCTATTTTGCTCATTTCCACAAAAGCTAAATAGAATACCCATATCAGAAAAATCACATTAGCCCAGATATAGGCTCTCCCTCAAATGTCTTGACATGGGATGTAAGGTAAATATGTATAATAACTGATTCCTTTTCCAACAAAAAGTGGAAGCATTTTTTTTTTAAACCAAAAGAGTTAAAGATTTCAAAAAATATACTGGAAATAGTATTATAGACAAGAACACTAATCATTTTTATTGAGAAGAATTGTGTTTCTGTTTGTTATACTAGTCATCACTTGTGCCTCTACTCACAAAACATTTGGAAAAAAATCTTTCTATGCTAGATCAGCAATGAGCCATCAAAAATTGCCATGTGTCACAAAAGAAGAAAGGATAGGAGGATATTCTTAGAGATAAGAGCACTTCCTGTGGTCAAGCCCTAAGACCTTAGTACTTTTAGCCTTGACAAGTCTTCTATTGCTTTTTCTAGCTTTAGAAGCATTTTTATGCATTCTAGTTATCTATTGGAAGAAACCATAAATAGACAAGCTTGCAAACTTTGTGCTCTCATGAATAGACAGCAGAGAATATCAGCTATTTTTACAGGGCAATTTTGTTCCATATTATCTAATATTTTTTATCCTCATGTCCATATTGCTCAAAATTTGTCATATAAAACATGAGACTTGGCCAGGCATGGTGGTGCACATTTTTAATTCTGTATTCTGGACTGAAGTGGCTCTTTGTGAGTTGCTGGCTAGCCTAGTTTACATAGTGAGCTTCAGGATAATCCTACAGAGCTACATAGTGTGACCATACCTCAAAAACAAAACAAACATAACATACCTGACCTCCACTCTATTTTATATCATTTAGTTACAGAAATTGAAGTTGAGCATCAGTCATATATTAAGTGAAATTTTCATTACTGAAAAAAGAAATAACAATCTCATAAACACAAATGTTCATTTTAGTGTAAATTTAATGTAACTCCCAAATACAGAAAGTTTGGAGTTTGCCACCAGAAATAGCAGGTGAATAGAAGAAGAAGACCACTTGTTTTCTTTTTTTAAAATAAAAATAGTAAGTACACAGAAGGAGCGTTTTAGAAAGGTCAGAGTTCATTTAGGAGGTCAGAACAATAGGCAGGAGATGTATTAGAGAGTCGGATCAGGAGCTAAGAGGACTGGTGGAAAATCCCCACTGATTCCATAGCTGAGTCTTCTTTAGCTGCTGCTGAGAATGATAGGTGGGAATGGAAGGTAAAGTCTGAGTCCCAGCACATAGATGTAAAGGAAACTTAGACTTCATCCTACTGATCATTCATATACACAAAGTCAAGAGGTCAAAGCAGAAACTGGTATAAATCCAGTATTATTTGGATGACCCATTTGGCAAACAATGTGCAAGGTAGATTTGCAACTAAGAAAGACTAGATTTAAAGAGACTAATTAGGCAGCTCTTATAACACCAGGTTAGTGCTAATGAGGACTTCAATTCTCAACAGAGATGTAAATATACAGAAATCATATTTTAAATTATTCAACAAGCAGCTTGATTTTTTTGCCAAAGAAAGTTATTTCTGAATACAAACCACTAAAGAGGAAAATCATTTTCATGGGTATATTGTATGCTTCAAGACAGAAAGAATATACATAGCACACTTATTTAAACTCCTTTCCAAATCTCATCCAATGTTATTTTTAAGTAAGACTGCCTGGGTAACTCCACATGATTTAAATTATAATGAATAAGAATAAATTTTATTTGGACTATGTGCCTGCTGTTCTCTTTCTCTGTAACTTCAATTAGCTAGAAAACAGAATGTCACTTTTAATGATTTTAAAATATTTGTGTTTCTTCATCCACTTGCAACTTCTTTTTTTTGAAAGGTAATTTTCTTCTTTGATGACTAAAAGCAAATGAAAATAAACCAGGTTCCAGGGAAGAAGCTATTATTTTTCAAAAGATTATTCACTACAGTTGATAGATTAAATGTATTTCACCTGTCAGTTCTGTCTCATCTGGAGTCCTGACATCTGGGCAGAGATCGTGTCACAGTAACAGTTACTCTTGGGAGACAATGCTGATAAAATGTCCAAAGCAATTTATTACAACTGATTCAGCAGCTGTGCTATTTTGGAAATTTTCTTTCAGACTCAGAAGGATGCTTAAGGAACAAAACAAAACTTTCTAAAATTATTCAACTTTTGTCATTCTGTTGTAATTTATATCAGGAAGCCAGATATTAATGTTTAAACAGAAAGATTTTGGTTTTACATTTCTTAAAAATAGGATGTGTGACTTAGGAGGCAGAGATTTTTCTGTATTTCTGTGAGTTCAAACCCTAACAGCCAAGCAGTAGTAGCTCACACCTGTAACATAACTCTAGGATTATGATAAAGAGTTGGACTGGAAGTGAAACTGCTTGGGGGGGAGGGGAGATATATAAGTCAGGCGGAAACAGAAATTCAGGCATTCTTTAGGAGTGACCAGCCAGGCTGAGAACCCTTAAAAAGAGCATTTACCCTGTGGCCTGAGAAGTTGGCTGGGTGAGAAATGACTGTGGTCTGTTTCTTCTTTCTGATATTCCAGCTTTCCCCCCACCCCCTCAAAAAAAGAAAATAGGATGTGTGAAAGGCGAATTTGAAAGTTATAAGTTATGTCTATGGTTTTGTTGTTTTCCTGTTTAAATGTAGAAATCCAGCCTTTGTCACAATTGCAAGGTATTTTTTAAAAAATAAATTGGAAAAAATATGTAAAGAGTAAAGAGAGAGAAGAAGAGACTGGAGACAGAAAGCAGTGTTATTTCAGCATGGTAGGTGGGTTACTGGACATAATTCTTCTTCAAAGTGTTTTCTAACTTAACTGAACATAAATAAACACATCACATTCTTTTTCAGTTTATTAATTTTTTTTATTTTTACATTCCAACCAAAGCTTCTCCTCTCTTCCTTTCTCCTGATACTTCTCCCTTAACTCCCCTCTACCCTCTTCATATATTCATACTCTACTGTTTCTCTTTTGATACAGGGAGGTCTACTATGGACATCAGCCTGTCAAGTTATAGCAAGTTGCAATGAGATGAGGCTCCTTCTCTTCTATTATGTCTGGATGAAGCAATCCAGTAGGAGGATGGGTCCTGGTCTATTAAGTGTCTTGTCTACAAGTTGTGCTAAGATATAGATGGTACAGTAATGGTTGGAGTGACCAACTAATGACTGGCTAAGCTGAAAATCCATGATCTAAGAGGGAGCTCACCTCTGAAGGCCAGAACTAGAGGAGGGATACCCAGAGACCTAGGATAGAACCAAATATAACTGGCAAAATAAATCAATGAAATGATACTTAGCGTGCTGTGGGACAATCTTTGTACACTATAAATATGTATTATTTTCATTGGTGAATGAAGCACTGACTGGACTATAGCTGGGCACTAGACATTGGGCAGGAGAGTCAGACTAGGATAATTTTGAAAGAAGAGCAGAGACAGTGGAGTTACAAGAAAATGCAGGGAGAAGCAAGATGGGTATGCCATGCTGAGAAAAGGTACCTAGACACATGGCGAAGTATAGATAAAAAATACAGGTTATTTTAAATGTAAGAGTTAGCTTAACCATCTTAATTATTAACTACTTAACAATTAGCTAACTGCTAACAAGCCTGATATATTGGCTGAGAATATAGCACCAATTCAGATTGTATGAAAAGAGACTCAGAAAGGCTGAAATATCAGAAAGAGGAAACACTACAGCAAATTCTCACCCAGCTATCTTGCAACTTCCTCAGCCTTGCTCCTGGTGCTTCTGCCCTGCTCATTTCCAGCTGAGGCCTTAAATACCCTTCCATGTTAGGATTAAAGGTGTGAACCATTTTATTTGTTAGTTAGCCTTGAACTCACAGCAACAGAGGAAGTTCTGTCTCTGGAGTTATGGGATTAAGAGTATATGTAGGTCACCACTCCTGGCTTTCTCTGTGTTGAGATTAAAGGTGTGTGCTATTGAATCTCAGCTGTTTATCCTTGCACTCAAGGATCAAGAAATTTCTGAGCTGTCTGCCTAGGATTTGACATGTGCTGTCTCTAAATATGTTAGGTTTTATTAAATATGTAACAAATCACCACATGAATTTATATTTCATACTAAGTCTCAGTGTTTTCTTTATTTTGCAATTGGCGGCTGTGGGAAAGAAATGTCTAAAATTGTTATTCCAATGTGGGGCTAGAATTTCCACATAACACATGACAAAGCTTAAAAGGTGATTCTAAATACAGGAAAACAAAGTCAAGTGTGTAACAGCCTTGTCTGTTTGCTAACTACAAGCAGAGTCCATCTCCTTAGGGAGACAGAGTCCTGGTTTAGTGCTAGCAACAAAAGTGGCTTTAAGAGGACCCACCACTGAACATTTAAGTGAGGTTCATCAGCAGTGGGTAACACTTTCTTGGGTGGCAGTGTGAACCTCAAAACTCTCCAGAGTTTGGACAGTAAATGTGGTTCTTGTGCCAGGATCTTCATCATAAAGCTAGGCTGTTAGAGAACTAAGCAAGGCAAAGCCAGTCACCAAAACCACAGTGCTGACTGCCAGTTTAAAAGCTCATATGGTCAGAAAAAGATAATAGATACACAATAAAGAGAGATTCAGATGCAAAAAACTCTAAATGAGTTACAGTGTGCTGAAAAAATATTTATAGACTTCAGAGAGAAAAGAGAAAGTGTAAAGTCATAAAAATGTTAAAATAATAATGTTCTTAGGAAGAAAGTAAAGTAATATAAAAGGAAAATATGTCATGTAAAGATGAGAAATATCTAGAGTTTGAATCCTATAAATTATTGTGTGTCTTTAAATTTTTTGATCGCTAAGAGATACTAGAATAAAACTTTAAAATAAAACCAACCTATATATTTTAAAAATATCTTGACTTCAAAATTTAAGTCAAATGTTATGTTTCATTAGGGAAGAGTTATGCTTTTATTTTACTTTTACAGGATAGGAGAAGCTGTGGATTTATTCTAGGTTAAAGAAAATTGAGTTTAATCAGGGAAGAGTCCCTGAAATTCTTTGCACAGTCATAAAAAAATAAACCTGGAATAACTACAAGAAAATGTATATTTTACCTGCTCAAACATAAAATAAAAATTCTTAACCAGCTTGTGCACCCTACATATTTCATCTTGGTAATGTATGTTACCTTTTAAAGTTCAGATATTTGCAGAAATAAAATAAATCACAAATAAGAATGAATGGCTCAGATGATCCAACATCTCAGAGTACTTCTGTCCAAATTCTGCACCCAGAACAACTTTGAGGCTACTGGCTGAGATGATCCCACCTCCCAGACTATGCCAGCCAAGACTTAATAATTATCCTGATTTTTTTAAGGTTCCCCCAAAGATGTAGTTGTCCCCAAACAACAGGAAGTAGTCTAGAGAATGATGCTCACATTTGCTCCAAAATGGGTTATGAGTGTTTACGAACATTTAAGGGTAGCAAGAAGTTGTTAGTGCTAATGGTCAAAAAAGATAAACAAAGGAGATTAGATTCAGGCATCTTGTTCTGAAATAAAAAGGGGGAATATAAACATAATAGGAAAAAAGGGTATATTATTTAACCTACTGAGTCAAAAAAACAACTGTTAATCTCAATATATTTTATGTTTGTATAGATTTTGGATTACTGATAAAAATTTAAAGTTATTTTTACAGTAATGTACTGTAATGTACATGTCTACTCTTATTTGTTATATTGTGCTTATGTAACTCATTAAAAATGGAATTATAATTAATAAATATAGATATATAGTCATCTAAAATAGCCAAACTTATAGTCATGTTAGGTATGTTTTCAAGGTCATATACACATATATTTTGATAGATAAATGATTTTCAAACACTTCAAAGACCTATAGAGTACAACATTTAATATGTTTAATAACCTTAGGCTTTTCATGACAGTGAGACACATGTGTCCCTGGCAATACCAATCTACTTTAGAGAAGATGATAGTCATTGAAGAAACTTTTTATGGAGTTAGTTTTCTTTATGAGAAAAGCTAGCTACTTGGGCAAAAATAATTGCCCTTCTTTTAACTTTTGACAGTATCCTATCCAAACTGGACCAGCATGATGCAAAAGAAAGCAACTGTCAAACTCTGCTTAGAGAAGGTTAGACAGTCCTTCAACATCCCCTGCTTCTGAGAAATATCTGTCAGATATGCCATGCTAGGAAGTCAAAACTGAATGTCACAATCTTACAGAGAAACCTAGGGTGACTGTCCAGGCATTCAGATATTCATTTCCTTAGATAACATTATATACTTCTGGGGTCTCTGATAGAGTAAAAGATAGTCAAAATTAAAGTTTTCTTTAGTTATGATAAAAAGTACAAAACTTTAAGGTCACATATATAGCATAGATAATAGAGTATTTTCTCTAAATTTGCCAAATACAAATAGACTAGATATTATAACTGTAATATTACTTAAAAACTATCTTTATTATATATAATCTTACTATGTTAAATTTAAGCCTTCCTTTTTAATTAGACAAAAAAGAAGAAAATGCTGTGAAACAATCTTTGAACATTGTAAATGTATATTATTCTAACATTGGTTAACAAAAATTTGACCGACCTATGACTGGGCAGGAGATATTAGATTGGAGAACCAGATTAAGTGAATTCTTGGGGAAAAAAAAAGGACAGAGTCGGGGAGCTGCACACAAATGCAGAGAGAGGCAAGCTGGGCCTGTTATGCTCAGGAAAGCACACCTAGCTATGTTGCAAAGCATAGGTAAAACTTATGGGTTAATACAAATATGTTAGCAAGTAATAAGCCTGAGCTAATGACTGAGCATTTACAATTCATATTAAGTCTCTGTGTTTGTTATTTGGAAATTGTGAGCTTTATGGACAATAAATGTCTGCCTATATTTAATGATAGTATGCTATTTTCATAGATTTGTGTTTAGCCCAACTGTCATCAAAGAGGCTTCATCCAAAAACTAATGGGAATAGCTGCAAAGACCCAAAGACACACAGATAATTATAAGGCAGAGCTTAGAGAACCCTGTGGAAAAGGAGAGAAAGAATTATAGATGATAGATGGGTAAAGAACACCATAAGAAAACCCACAGAATCAACTAAGTTGTGGTACTCACAGAGACTGAATTGATAACCATGGAGTCTCATGGAACTGAACTAGGCCTCTGCATATTATGTTTTTGTTATATAAGTTGATCTTTTTGTGGGACTCCTAACAGTGATAGCAAGGGCTGTCTCTGACTCTGATGCCTGCTTTGGGAAAAACAAACATTCTTACAGAGGAATAAAATGAGAACATATCAATACTTTGCTCAATCATTTTCAAAAACCTTTGCAGAAAAATCAAGAGATCCTCATATATATTCACAATGTTAAACTGTGCCCAATAATTTTTCTGAGCATTAAGATATTAACAAGAAGATGTTGTCCTGAACTGAGTCAAACTGGAAGTGTTCTGTTTGATGTGTAAAAAGATATGTTCAGCCACATAACAGAGAATGAGATGAAGATTGATATTATTGAGTTCTCATAATGTATGAGTTGGAAGTTTCTGTACTGCCAGAAACTCTCGAATATCCAGCAGCTGCTTCCCAAATAATTGACTTAGAGGCTAATATAGTATCTGCTGGGCCAGTAGCTCAACCATATTATTATCTAGCCCTTACACTTAACTCATAATTCTTATCTATGTTTAGTAATGTGACTTAGTATCTTTGCTTAGTCCAGCATGCTCATCTTGCTTCCTCTGCATCTGGCTAGCATCTTCTACTCTGTCTTACCTCTTCCCAAAATTCTCCTAGTCTGGTTGCTCCAGCCTATACTTCCTGCCTGGATACTGAATAATCAGCATTTTGTTAAATGAATATGAATGATTAAATCTTTACAGTGTACAAAAGTATTATCCCACAGAACATGGTGAATACTGTTATTTAATTCAAATGAATAAATTCAATTGGCAAAATTCCATAACATACTTCATGCTGCATATCAGTTCATTGTGCCCTGTGAATCAGGCTCCCTTTTCTAGGAGATCTCTGGGGAAACATGCTTGTGAGGTCTGTGTAATGGGCAATGACAAACAGACATTTTGATATTATGTAAAAAATGAACTGTGACACTTTCAAGTGTAAGATTAACACTTATCTTACCCTTTGCTAAACCTAACTCCATCTAATCTCTGATATTTACTATAATGATACTTACTATATTCAGAAAACATAGCCATAGTATAAATTGAGCTATTACAGTGTTTGGAAATAAGGCAGAAATAAAATAGAATAGTCATGTTCTCTCTCTCTCTCTCTCTCTCTCTCTCTCTCTCTCTCTCTCTCTCTCTCTCTCTCTCTCTCCCTCTCCCCCCTCCACACACACACACACAGAGAGAGAGAGAGAGAGACAGAGAGAGACAGAGAGAGACAGAGAGAGAATTCATTTCATTTCATTTACAAGAGGGACCAAGCAAGATAAAATTTTGAGATTTTACATTCACAAATAATATAATGTAGCTAAAGTATTGAATCACTTAAGTGTTTCATTCCCTAAAAAATTAACTGTAACTTAATGGTCATTATTTAGTCCATTATATAGTTCAACTGCTAAACAAATATAACTATTTAGCAAAATACTGTTTTTCATTTTTAAAAGTCTATAAAATAATGATATCTCATTTTTATAAATTAAAATGATGATGTAGGTATTCAGTTCAATAGAAGTTCTGAAACTCTGTTAATGTCTTGTTCTTCTATAACCATTCTGGGAAAGGGGAATACCAGACAGTGAAAGTGACTAAAGTCTATCCAGGCTCAGAAGAGCTTGTTGCTTAGAGCTAGATCACAAGTTAATTCATAATTAAGGGCTTTACTAACATTTTCAGCATGTTTGAGAAAATTTTAAAAGTAAGTATTAATTTTTTAAGATTTTAGTTTTATTTTTAATTATGCATGTAAGTGTGTTTGTACATGCAAGCACTTCACTCTGGTAGTGGAGTCCAGAGGAAGTCATTGAATCACTTAGTTCAGGAATTTCAGGTGCTGGTGAGCAGCCTGAAGTGGGTGCTGGGAACTGAGCTCAGCTCTTCTACACACATATGCACAACCCTTTTTTAAGCTTTTTTTTAACATAGAAAAAAAAAAGACTTATTTTCTAAAAAAAAAAAAAGTGACAAAAAATAAAAAGAAATATGTAAGAATGACATTGTGTAGAATGAATAGTGTTGTGTTTGAATGAACAGCACAACTTTTAAAAATATATATTCAGATGGCACATCACTAAGATTTTTATATAAACTGTGTAAAATATGCAGAAAACTAAAGAGTCAAACAGGAAATTTTGAAGTAATTTGTACAGGGATTGAGGAAATAGGAAAAGCTAGGATTGTTGGCTGGCTACATCATTTAAATAAAGGCTTTGCATTTTGACCTAGTTTCTTCTACATCATTCTATCATACCACAAGCAGACATATCAGACATATCTGATACCACATATCAGACTTTCTCTTTTCAAGGTGATAACATATTACATAAATAAAATGATATGAATTCCCACTATCTCTAACCTGCATGAAGTTTCAAATAATAGAAATATGAAAATAAAAGCAGCCTAATTTTTTATAGAAATTGTACCAAAATTTTAACATTTACAAGCTGCATCACTTATTCACAAGGCTTGCAAATCATGTTCTAAGTTCAAGTAAATAAAGAAAACTTTCAACTGAAGTGGGAACATGAGTGTGTTTCTACTGATTCTGCATGGACTCAAGAGATCCTGGTGGGTAGAAAACTTTGTAGTAGCCTATGAAGACTTTATCTGCCAATCTAAAGTTCTCATGTGCATTTTATTTTAATATTATATTCAGAGCTATATTAGACTCCATGAATAGCTAATAGTAAGAAAAATAACATTAGTTTTGTTTGTAAGAATTTTTCTCTGTACAGAAGAAATTTGCTCTGCAGAAAAAGTAAATAGAAATGTTCAGCTCTAAAAGTGGACTAACATTCCAAAGGAATCTTAATATAAAGACCCATTGCATTCTTCAGTTCTATCTTTTTGTTGGCCTCAAGGGACTAGACTGAGCAAGAATATGTCACGATGTCACTTTACCAGCCTTGCTTCTTTGCACAAATTGGGACTTACTGGTATAAAAAGACAATGACCATCCTGAAATGATGTGTAGCCTTACAGATGGCCCAAACCTCTACAAACGGCGTTGGGAGGCCAAAGTAAGTAGTTTACACATACACCTCAACATTCCAAAAACCAGATGCTCCCTAAATAATTATATCAGAAACACTGGGCCTGTAGGCAAAATTATTTTATTTCCAATAAGAGTAAAAGTCATAATTTTGATAATTATCAAACATTCCGTATACTTAAAATGAATATTAGTAAAGACATTATATCTGTATATACATCTATCCATATAAATATGCACACGTCACACACATAAAGAGACATATTACATATCCATCAATGTTTTTCATGAGTATTATTATCGATCTAAAAATACATGTGTATATATAGATTGCTATATACCTATCACAGAGATAATAGATGGATTGCTGATACAAACATAATGCACACATACATTGATGCACAAATATACACACATATAGATATATAGATAGATTATAGAGAGAAGAGACAATTTATAGATGGATGTATAGATGGATAGATAGATAGATGATAGATAGAACATTAACAAAAGTCAGCTCTTAATAGTACTATTTAAATATTTGTTTAACAATGATCTATGATTTGTGATTTCCTAAGAAACATATAGAAAAGCAGATTGACTACCTGCTGGTAATAAAGATAAAAGGCCAAACAGAACCAATAGCCTGTCAATAAAAAAGATTTGTAGAAGAGGAAAGATATTCAATTAGTAAGAAAGCAACTGTATTAAACTAACATTTTGGATTTTCTGAGTCTCTTCTGATGCCTAATGGCATATTTGCTTTAAGTGCCGTACATCTGATACAAACTCATAAGGTATGCATAGCTATTCAGGGCAGCAATGGTATGCTTTGCTCCCTGAAATAATAAGTCATAGCAATCTTAGAAAGTATGCATAGAATGTGATGTTTATGTATAATTAACTTCTTATTAAACACATTTTCTTTTTTTTCTCAGTCTTTTAAAAGACATTTATCAAAAATTGTCATGTTCCAAGCACTAACAAAAATCAATAGATTGAGAACAAGAGATAAAAATCTCTCTACTGAAGCAGAGAGCATGTCAGTCACTCAAATAACCTCCAAATTATAGCTTCACCTGTGTCTTGATTGTGTAGTATGCATAGTGGGCTAAAATGAAAATACCAAGTTCTTATTCCTACAATAAGTGCTAAGAACAGCACTAGCAGCAGCACTTATATTTCTGAGTTAGAAAAAAGATAAATAAATGAAGTAGCTACAACTATTGCAAAATACTTTGAATTACTTTTCTTTAATAAATTATAGCACAAAAGTAGACAAAAAGACTTAACTGAATGTCAAGAGAAAGAGACATTAGGCAAAAAAATTTCCACTAACTATAGAATACTTATGGAACATTTTCAAATTTTTTTTTTATTTTTCCTCTTTTTAAAGTTTTTGTTGTTCTGGTTTGATTGTGTGTGTGTGTGTGTGTGTGTGTGTGTGTGTGTGTGTGTATGTGTGTGTGTGTGCCTGTGTGATTGCTTTGTTTTGATACAAGGTCTTACTATACAGCCCTGGCTTCCCTGAAAATAATTACTTAGACCAGGCTGGCCTTAAACTCAGAAACCACCTACCTCTGTATCTTGAGTGCTAGAATTAACTTCTTCAGATGCCACCACACCTGGTTCAAATGCACATTTTTCAAAATAGCAGGTTAAGGACCAACCAGAAATCTGAACAATTCTTTACCTATTATATATATCTTACTTCCTCTTGCAGCCTACTGAGACACCCCCTACACACACACACACACACACACACACACACACACACACACACACACACACACACACCTGCTATTGTTGAAGCTAATTATCTCTGGAGCCACCTAATTATTTCATTGTAATAGAACTTCTCTGTTCTTTCTAAATTGAGAGCACCCTACCAATAGTCCAACAAAACTGATATACTAACGTGCAGTTGCCCTCTTGGACTATGCATTAGTCCTTTACTATTAAATTTAAGTTGGGTTAATATGGAGGCTCCTTGTTAACATTTAATTGCACATTACTGTTTCAGAAAGGGGACATCAGGAGGGAGCACACAATTGCCTAACAGGAGACTTTCTTGGATCTGCAGAAATGTACTTAATTACCATTGAGGCAATTTATATTAAATTGAGTGTGAGAAAGCAAAAAAAAAAAAAAAAAAAAAAAAAAATCGGGTCAAAGGTAAAGGTCCAGGAAGAGTTTAATCAAAGAGAGACAGAAGCAGCACTTTACTGAGAGATAAGGAACATAAGAGTGAAGAAGACAAGGGGACAACAGACCTAAGACTTCATGGAAAAGGAGAAGTTTTGCAATGCAAATTGTTTCATTTCCATTTCCCATTTCTTTCCTTTGCCTCTGAATTCCAAAAGTCCAGTGGTACTGAAAATAGCCCCAGTGCACAAAGTATTGCATTAATTTTGTGATTTCTGTGAGTCCCTCTTTTAGAAAACCAATTCTAAAAGCAGCAGTTATTTTTACAAGTGGAAAGATGAATTTAGAAAGTTATTCATCTCTTAGAACTACAAATGTAATTTGTGGGGCCAACTCTGGTACAAGTTCACAGGATCTTGTGAAGACTCAGAGTAGCTAAGGATTTATTCCTTTAAGAACTTAATTTAAGAAAAACAAAGTGTAGATACAAACACTTCAAACATAAATTAAATGTTTTCTTGAATTTTTAAATAGATTATATTAAATGCAATGTAATCATTCAAATGATTACTATAAAGATAAGTTCTTTTACAGAACTACAAACATTACTGCCGTAAGAGCTAGATAGTTAAAGGCACAAATTTACAGTTATTTACAGCTACATTATTTAATTTATATCTTATATATTAATAAAATTTTATTTTGAAGTCACAAATTAGTGCTATGTCTAAAATCCTTTCCACTGTAAGTAAAGTTTTCAGGAATGGTTATTATCTACAAATGGAGGTAGAGATTTGCTTGTTGTTTGTTGTTTGCTTTTCCTTCTGTTGCCTTTGTACCTCTTTCTCACTGTCTCTTCTGGGTATTAATTTCTCTACAATTTACTCTTTCTTACACATATAAGTTGCTGGTATGTGACTCATAATAAAGATACACATTCACATCCCACTTCATGCACCACTAAGGACCCTGAACCTAGGAGGATTCAATCAGGACATGAAGTAAAGAAAGAATTACTATCCAACTAAAGCTTACCTCCTTTGGATTAGTAACTCCCAAGTAACTTGTCACTTGTACCCTTGTTAAATATAGCTTGCATATGCTTCAAAACATCTGTGATTTTACATTCATGCATAAATTATTTTGTACAGTGGAGTTACTGCAGAAAGCACTCTCCTATCACCATGGTTACCAGTCCTTCCTGTAGAGCCTTCTATTAACATCAACTGTGACTACAATCACAGAATGAGTGGCAGGGAGAAAAAAAATCCCAGAGATATAAATTCACAAGCCAACAAGATGATACTTGGTAGTGCTGTAAATAAGCAGAAAATTAGCACTAAATTAGATTTAATATCTTGACTTCTTTGAGAAAAATCAGTACACATGATTAATGGATACAAAAACTATACAATAATGTAAACTTGAATAAAAATAGCCCTGTTTTGAAAGGTTTAAGAAGTTTTTCAGTAAACTTTAACCCCATAAAGTCTTAATTTACAACACTCTTGCCTATTTCTAAGCTTGATAAGATGTCACTGTTCTTTGGATTTTCTTACCGTGATTTCTGTCTCACTGTCTGTGGTTTTAGTTTTTACCATTGATAATGTTTAAAAAAAAAATAGATGCTGTAGAGAACTATGAACTATGAATTGAAATAATGAAACAAATTCTGTGCTATCCTAATTAGTCTCAGTATGAAATCTTGCTCTCTCCCTGGTCTTGTCTAAAACCAGCTGGGTTTCATTTCTTCCAGCAGAGAATTGCACAGTAAACCCAGTCACCCAGCAGTGATATGTAGTTCATCATTTAGGTACACACATATGCATATGCACACACAACACATCACTACCCCTGAATAATATTCAGCTAAAATTATACCTTCTGTATATTGAGAAATTTTAAGAAAGTAATCTGAATGAAACAGTTTACAGGTGTAAGTTCAATGCTAAATAGGCACAAATTTGAGGCAGAAAATTTACAAATAAAAGATATTTATTTAAAATAAATTGTATTCTAGTGAATATAAGGAATTTTTAGCCTATATAAAACTTACGTGGAACACAGGAAGTATTTTGTATTGTAGCCAACAAGAAAATATTACATCTCAGTGTAAGAGTTAAAACAAAAAAAACAAAACAGTTTTCAGGGTGTCTGATCAAGGACTTGAGAGAAGTCAACATTAAATTGCATTTTTTAGTGTATTTACTGATTAGTAACAAAGAATTATGATCTCTCTTCTGTAACATGTGTTATTCCTTCTAGTACCAACAGAGAAGAGAAAAGAAAGTTAGAAACTTTTCCTCACTCAGATAAAATCTGACAAATAAAGAATTTGAAGAAAAGAAATCTACAAATGAACCTAGAATGTGTATCCCCCTTAGTCTCCTCAAACTGGTATAAAATTCAAAGAAATTTTTAACATCAGCTAGGTAAATTATATGAAACACTCTGAGATGTAGTATCAGTTGATAGATGAGAAAAGAGAAGAAAGATTATAAATATAATGAAAGCCAATGGACATAAGAAGTATGACACTGAATTTAGATTTTGAGTGGTGAGAATCTTCTCAATCCACTTAATCAAAGCCTCAGTTTTACAATTTCAAGATATATGTATATAGATAAGTAAAACCCACAAACCTGAGACTACATAAAACTGAAATGTTAGTGGTGTGACTCAAAAATAAGAGGACAAAAATATTTGGCCATTATGATACATGTGAAATTAAAGTGGCTAGAAGATATACAAGCCTTCTAATTTAGACATATTATATAATATAAATATTAAATTTCTTCACACTTGATGTGTATATAATGAATAATGGCTGTGATAATTGCTTTTAGAATGCTACATAAAATTAACAGAGTTATGGAACAATTATTGAAAGTCAACTCAAAGTAAAACAGGTGCAAGAAACAACTACAAACATAAAACAATTTCTATCTATGCAGAAAACAGACAATTTGATAGTACACATAAATCCAAAAATCCCCCAAAGGAGAAGTACATGTTGATTCAAAGAAACAGATACAAATGTCAGAGTAAAGAAAAGATATAGCTCCTTTCTGTTGTTTACAAAAGTTTATTTAAAATATATAAAAATGCATGTTTAAAGTAAAAATATGTCAAGTAAATATTAACAAAAAGAAAGCTTGAAAAAATGAGTGTAGGGAATGAGATTTAGGTCAAGCCCTGTGTCTGTAATTTTCTCCATGCCTAGAATTTTGTTTTGAGTCTACTCATCAGAACTTTCAATCAATTTTTGCTGTTAATATTCCAATGTCCTCTTATAAATTAAAATTATATAAACATAATATTTAAAAAATGGAACCTTTAATCAAAAAACCAGAGAAATGTTAAAGATTCATGAAACATGTTCTCTGGACCACTTTAGAGTCTGTTTATATATAGTCTATTCTTTATCACACTAAAAGATTAAACCTATTTCTCAAAACACCTAATACTTAAGCATTGTATTAGTAGTACTACCTGTATTTTCAATATATTCATATTCTACATTTTCCATTTATTCAGGTAATTCAAGAAAGAAATAGACTTATATTAATGCCTTCCTAATTTTATACTCCATACAATATTAAAATATACCCATAAAATTATTGATAAAACAATTGTGGAAGTTACAAAGTTGATATAGGCTAGAAAAAAAGAAAAACAAACTCCTTCACATTCTTTTCATAACAGTTATTGTTAGAATATGCTAAGAATTTACCATTGCTCATTATATTAATTCTACCAAGCACAGGACACAGAATGTGTACTACGATCATACTAAGTATTTAAGTGATTCTCAGGTTCCAAAAACACTTTCACTATTGGTTGGTTTAAAAATCCATAGCCATTTTTATGTAACTTGTCTGTCAGTATTACATGGTTACATGTACTGGCTTTTTAGTGCCTATTACCTATGGTGACATAACTTGCTCAGTCTTGATACAGGAAGAAATGATGTGGGTATGGCTTTCTGTATGCTGTGAATATTATTCTTTAAATAAAGGAACTGTTTTGGCCTATATCAGGCACCGTAAGCAGGCAGGGAAATTGGAGCAAAGATAGAAGGAGAGCAGAGTCGTGGGAGACTTGAGCCAGCTGCCCAAGAAGAAACATGTAAGAGAACACAGGTGAGCCATGGGCCATGTGACAGGCCAGAGTAATAGAAATGGGTTGAATTAAGATTAATGAGCTACCTAGCAATATGCCTGAGACATAGGCCAAACAGGATGAAATTAATATAAGCATCTGTGTGTTTCTTTGGGATTGCTGGCCTAGATAAGTGGATTGGATCCTGATTATGGGGCAAGTCGGGCCAGAAACCTCATTCTACAGAGAAAGAAGTAAGATCTGCCTCAACTTGGTATATTAGCCTATGTTGACTACTCAAGGGAGGCCTTTTCCCTTTTGAAGAGTAGAAGGGGTGTTGGGGAGGTGGGGGTAGCAGGAGAAGGGGAGAGAGGGGGAAGAGTAGAGAATATTTAAAAGAAAATCTTCTTAAATAAAAACACGAAAAATAAAAATTTAGTATGAGGTAGCCTACATAGTTTGCTAATAACAATATAATTGTTATTTAAAATGACCAGAAAATGCTTAAAATTTTAGAAGTGAATATATAAAGTAGAAGGGAATTGCTTAAGAAGAAGAAAAAGGATTGAGAGTCGAAGAAGTAAGAGAGGTAAATGTGATTGAGATACATGTATTTTTATTTTTTTTTCAAAGAAGTCATACTTTCTATCCTTGTATATCCTTATTCAAGGTCCCTTCCCCCTCCTGCCACATCAGCTCATTCTTTCTTCTCCAAAACTCCCCATTCCCTCCCTGGGCAGGCAGCAGACAGTCCTATGGTCCCACTGCCCCAATATTGCTTAGTTCAGTCTCCACTCCTGGCAGATCCAGTTTTCTCCCCCCTCCTCAAGAGTGAGTCAGGTGTTCCTCTAAGGGGAGTGGGATCCAAGGAGTCAGTCCAGGGTGTAACAAAATATGTTATTACATACAATTATCAAGTAATTATAATAAAAAAGAAATGGCTTAAGGCAGAAATAAAAACATAATGAATATTTAAATATTTAGGACTTGATAATGTACCAGTTATATTTATGAGATGTAGTGAAATTACTTTGAAGAACGTATCTTGGAACATTTAACAAAAATAAATCTTAAAACTAAATTTAAACACTCATAAGTTGCAAAATATAAGCATAATGTGAAAGATGATAGAGAATTATTAATAAAAAAGAAATAATCAATTTTAAAAAGCAAACATTCAAAAGGAAATTAATATTCCTGTGACAAATTTGTCTTACTGAGAAACCAGAGTCATTTTTTGGGGAAGCCTTTACAGATTGATGTTTCTTTTTTTTTAACTTTTATTTATTTATTTGCCTTGGTGTTTGCCTGGAACTGGAACTACAGACAGTTGTTAGCTGCCATGTGGGTGCTGGGAATCGACCCAGGTCCTCTGGAAGAGCAGACAGTGCTCTTAGCCGATGAGCCATCTCTCCAGCCCCCAGATTGATGTTTCTAAAAAATGTACATAATTTACAACCCTTCTAGACTGCACTGATAAAAGCATGCTCTCAGTCACAGAATAAAGGCCACATGATTGAACATTTATGTTTCAATATCCTGTAATGTCTTTTAGAATAGAAGTATACATGATTTTAAAAATATTTGTAATATCACATTTAACCTACAAGAAGTTAATGGGTTAACAGCACCTCATAGACATTTACAGGTTCATATATATGTATGTGTGATGCTCTTCACTGACAGTACTGGATTGGTTACTGGCCCAGGTGAGGCTAAGGAAAGAGAATAAAAGAACTAGTCGTTAAATCCAGAGTATAATGCTATCCTTAGTTGCTCTTAGAAAAGATGAGAAGGTTAAAATGTAAGTGCTTTTGGTAAATTCATTTAATTATTTTTTAAGAGCATATTTTGTGATTTATTACAGAACATTAGTGAGATCTGCTTTTAGTTACATCAATGATGGACATGAAGAATTCTTATGGGAGAAGTTTTGCTGAGTTAGAAGTCCTGGCAGATATGTGGGTTCACTTGTGTTCTCTCTGTTTTCTGCACCTGGTGTTAGAAAAATATTAAAATACAGCTTTGTGTAAAGATAAGAAAAGAGTGACAGAAACTAATTCATGAAAGATTAAGTAATTCATGCCTATAGATTATTAATAATTGAAGCATATACAAAAGTTGTAGTAAACAATTTAGTAAATCCTGCATGGTCCTACTTGCTACTAATTCCTGTCAGTGGCTGTTGATGAACAAGAGCCAGAAGCTTCTAAGACATAAAGCAAAGCAAGCATCACTTTCTACTGCTGCTGTATGAGGTCTCATATTCTTGACTTGTTTCTGAATTCACACTGCTCATTGCCAAGCCCTATGCCTGGTCCTAATTCATGGTTATCTTTATGAAACTGACTGTTCGCTTACACAGAATTTGTTGCATTTGGGAATAGTATTCCAGAAAATTCTGGATAATTGCATTTTTTGATAACATATCAATTCTATTTCTCTTTTATTTGTTTACATGGTTTCTATGAACTGGAGAGAATAATATTCACTGACAATTTAAAGAACACTGATTCTCTTGCAGTAACTACCACCTCTTTATGGGAGCCGTTAGAATCACAATGGAAATAGGAAGATAGAGTTAGTAAGAAGCTTGGATAATAGGAATTAAAGCCTTTCATATCATTACTAAAACATGTTCCTTCATTACTTAGGAAATAATCCTATTTTAGGAAAAAAATAATAATTACATGACCTTAGAACCTTAATGTATAGTATCATACTTTCTAGAGGATAGCTGTAAAATATCAGCTGGAGCATGTATCCACCTTAACTACACTAACAATAACTAATCATGTTGTTTTTCTTAACGTATACACTAATTTTATGGTGTTGTGTTAAAAGTAGATGCCTGAACTAAATTTTCTTTATTGAATAATAAAAACGTTTCTCATACTGAGTGATATTTTTTCATCTGTGGATGAAAGGGTAGTATGTGTATAATGATGCCATCATCTTGTTAACTTGGTGTTTATTTCTGAGGTCATGTTGAGGCTAGTAGAGAGCAAGGTTAAAAAAAAAAAGATAGAAGATTCAGTTTGGAAATTGCATGAGCCCAAGTAAAAACAGTAGAAAGTAGAATAGTGATTGAATCATGCTAAAATAAAGTTTTTTTCATAAGGATATAAAGGAATATAAGTGATGGTTTACACTGAAGTGAGTATATGATATAATGACGGGGAATAAAGCAAAATGATGACATCTTAACTGGGGGAAATTAGATAGTTTTCACATTATTAAAATTATTTTAAAATAGGGTATTTTTGGAAAAAAATAAAAATTATTTCTACTTTATGTTCATTGGATATAAATAAGCACTTATCAGAAATTGCAATAGTATTGCCTAAGAAAAAGTTGAAACTTGCAATATACCACACTAACCATTGTAAACAAAATGTTTACATTTTGACTGAAAACCTTTCATAATTTGCTGGGAAAATTTCCAGACATCAATTCACCCCAACAATTATAATCAGACATTGCTATGGTTATTAGCTGAAGCCTATTTTATGCCTGACATAAGTAAGTATATTGTAGTGAAGTTACGAACTGTTTTTTGGGCATGAGGCATGCCAGGATGATCTCAGTATATTACTTTTCCAATCACAGTGTAAGATTTGACACATTTGTTCTATCCCCAAAATCCTGTTTGCCTTGATACTTTTCTAAAAAGCTGATTGTTCTATAACCCAATGGAGAAATACATCAAATTTTCTCTGAAAGGCATCAAAAGATATCACGTTAAGGGAGAAAACAGTGAATTGAAATATTTGTCTTTTCAAAATTGTGTATGACATCGTATATCTACTGCTTTAAGATTGTTTTGCCCTGAATACATACAGAATACTATATGTGTGTGCATATATAAATAAATATAAATGTATAGATAGATACATACATTTGTTTCTTATGTTAGTTCGATCATCCCTATATTCCTGGATATTTGTAGATTCTGTGATAGTAAAATTGAATAATAGTCGAGAATATGAAGTATAGGAGTTAGACAGGAGGTTTTATATTCTTGGAAGGGTGTTGTTATAGTGTTACATTAAATATAATCATCCCATAAAATACATCTTAATGGCAAAGGGGATAAACTATATACTGTCCAATGGAGTCAAATAACTGGAAACATGAATATTTACATAACATATTTTACTAGTTAAAAACCCATTTAAGTTCCTCAAAGTGTTCCCTGGGCATAGATGGAGATAAGAAGATAATGTAGACACTGTAAAAAAAAAAAAACAGAACAAAACAAAACAAAACACAAAAAACACATAAAAATCATGATTCACAGTATTCTAGGAAACAGAATGGACCAATACACTTATTCTGCTAAGAAAGAGTCCACAGGTGTTTATGCTTGAACTATGGCTTGAATATGATGAAGTCAAAAGGATAGAAAAGACAGAGGAATTGTAATACATGACAGTAACTCACTAGTGGACAACAAAAGAAGAAACAAAGAACAGCCTATTATACAAAGATCTCAAAACAGTGGTTTCAGTTAAAGCCTAAACTACACACACACACACACACACACACACACACACACACACACACACCAGTAAAAGACAAAAGTTATATAGTCCCTTAATTTAAAAAAAAAATGGTCTGCAGCTCCTTTACATAGAAAGAGTTATATCAAGCTTTATATTGAAATATCAATTTACTAAGTAAATTAGTAATGAGGTATGGAAGATTAGATTTTTATTAATATATAGACTGCATAGAAGTACTGTGAAATGGTGTTTAAAATACAAACAAAGCCTGAAAGTAAAGATAACAGTTAGTTGACAAATCAGGTTCTTTCATTGTTGTGTAGTGATCCAATAAATATAATCCAGAAATTGATTTATGAGAAATAAATACTTTATACTTTACAGTTATATAGTCTCAGTGAAAATGATGTTAAATATCCAGGTAGAAATTGGTGCTTTCAAAACACACTGATTTCTATATAAATCCTCTGAAACACAGTCATGGGGGTATTCTTAGAATCCTTTACCAATTGAAAAAAATAAAAAATTTCAAATCTCAAGATTAGAATTTCAGTTATCACCCATATGCTCAGACGCTTATTCTCAAGCATCGTCATTTGTATCATATTTGACTATGAATGAAGACTATGGAGAATATATCACACAAGGTAATGAGGTAGTGAAAAGAGGTACTCTGTGAGCTACTCTGGATGAAAGAGGTAGATCAGAGAGTACAGAATAGCATGGTACTTGAGTGGAGAGCAAGGGTCCATAGACTACCTAAATGATGAAAATGATCCAAAGATAAAAGTTTTAACTTTAAATGTTTGACAGTGACTAGCCTAATCTAGGAAGAAAGTTTGGGTGTGAGGAAGTAACTAATGAAAAGTCTAGAAAAGAGGTGCTTCTCTCTTGTCTGTAATTGCTTGCACAAAGTAACATCTGGGCCATCTGCTAGACTCTGAGAGAACACGCAGCTTGACAGACACATATTCAGAACTGCTAATTGGAGGTCAGGCACTTCACACTTCTATAATTAGCACACAATGATATTGTAAATATATTTTATTGTCCTAACATTTGGCATGAATATTTTACTCATATGGACCATATCCTTAAATTAACATCCTTAGTAAACTATAATATACTATATTATGTTAATGAGGAAAACTTCTTTGAATAAAGAATTGTGCCATGAATACACACAGTAAACTATGAACCAAAACAATGAGAATATTTTATTTCCTTCTTTTCTTTTGTTTAGAATCTATCTAAAACTTGTATTAGAGAAAAAAATAATAGTTAAATGAAACTGTGTAAGAACCTTCTGGAAATTATTTTCTTTACAAAAGATTTGTGGGAAAAAAGAACAAGCATCCTGCTCCATTGAGATAATTTGACTTACAAACACAAAGTAACTGATCTCTTTCAAATAGCAAAACAATGAACAGAGGATTAAAAGAAATGAACTTTTTAAGAGAACTATCTTTCAAGCTCTGAATGACTGGCTCAGAGCTGTGGAAATATTCCCAGGGTACAAATTTGAAAGAGGAGGCAATGCCCTAACTCCTGATCATTTGAAGATGACTAGTTTGCCCTGCATGAACTGAAAGATATCTGCATGAAAACCACCTGAGAGCTTCTTCCTGGACCACACTGCCTTAGCAACATGCTTGAACACAGATTCCTAAATCTTTCTTTTCTAGAATTTTTTACTTTCTACTTTTTACCCCAAACTTATTCTGTTTGCTCCTATAGCTGTTTCTTACTCCTTGTTCACATGTCAAATTAACCATTATCTTGTCATCTTAACCTCAGGTTAAGAAGACTGAGTCTCTTGTCTATAAGCATAGGGTTTACATATTCCCTATTAATAATATTCATGTATGGGAAACTGTTGATTTCATTATGTAGAACTTACAATTTCTGTTTAATGTACAATTTTTGTGTGTCTTTAGACACTTGGCCCTTATTCACACAAATTTGATAGTCATAAAAAATAAGAATCATTAATAAACACAAGGCCAAAAGTTTGTCATGTAACTTTAGTCATAGTTTCAAAGAAATTAATATGCGTTAAGTGTGGACTAAAGCAATGGAGGTAGGGATGATGCCCCAGAATAGTCCAACATGAGGAAGGCAAGGATGATGTGCACTGAAATAACCTAGAGACTCTGTATGTCTTTTCTAATGCTATAGTCATTTATGTACTCAAACTCTGTGAGTCTTACAGACAAAAAATGTCTTTCCTTCAAGTTCCTACAATATTGTAGTAAAGAAAACTAAATACATACATATTTCCATTGGTTAATTATAATAATATTAAGTACTTGGAGAGATTTAATGTATATTGAAACTTTATCACAAATATTATTTCATTAAATTAACTTATTAAACCTTGAGAGCAAGTATAGTTTTTAATCATAAGAAACTTTCAGAAAAATCATCAACTCAAGAGGTGGGATAAAAGAGTAAAATAAATTAATATACAAGAGCTTCAGTAGGAGGTAGTGGGTGTTAAGTAACTAAAGGGATAATATAAAAATAGTGTTTGAAAGCCATCAGAGAGTGGGAAATGCAGTTTCAAGTGTGAGCAAAATGAATTTGTTCCAGACTTCCTGATAAGACCATTTTATTTATGTCTCTATATTTTCCCAGTTAGTAATATCAGTGGAACTTTTCTCATGTCCGTTTCTCACATACTGCATATACCATGTATTAATATTTCTTCTCAGGGTGTTTGCCCATTTTGCATCTCATACACCAAACAGCATTACTGCCCCATGTGCAAGTACTCAGGCTGAACTCATTTGGTTCGGACAATCTTCCACTAGGCTTCATGTAATTTGGCATGTCAGCAATTTCCTTTGCTTTGCATTGCATTGCCACTGGATGAACTGTCAACAAGTTACATGTAAACCTTCTTCAGTACTTAATGTGTTTAGGGTTAGGGTTAGGGTTAGGCTCTGTGCTGGAATTAACTTGTTATACTCTGTCTACTCAGATTAACTAAAACTGAAAACTTCAGAGTCTGACTTAATTTTAAATCAGATGCTTTGCAAAAATATTTAGTCAATAGCCATAAAACATTGGATTGGGATGAGATTGAAATTCAGTAGGTGATAATAAAACAAGATCACAAAATGAAACACAGATATGTCCGTGTAATGATAATGCTGGTATATACAGGAAGAGGCAGAAGTAATCAGCTCTTGAGTGTTCAGGGGGCAAAGGATCCTGCTGATCCTTGATTTCAAAAAGCTAATCTCCAAAATTGAAAAGAGAATAAATTTATGTTGTTTTGTACAACCTGGTTTGTGATAATTTGTGGCAGTCATGGAAAATTATTTGAGGTTTCTATTACAGATGTCCTCAGGCATAGATCAATATGGCAATGCACCTATTTTATTGTGATGCTGTTCTAACAAAATCAGAAATGCCAACATTATTTTCAAAAGTGAAGATAACACATGATTGATAAGTAATGGCTCTCTGGAACACACAAGCAATCAAATTGCATATAGCATGTAATGAATTTTACATCTCTAGAAGCTTATAAACAGAAACCATAAAGGTCTAAATATTTTTTGTGAATAGTGTTCTGTTAGTTAAACTCTACTTACAAATCAGTGTAACTCATGAAGTTTATAGGAAGCAATGTGAGAAATAAGAATTTTGTTCAGGGATAAATACATGGTGTTTATTTTACTAAGCATGGCTTTGAAAACATATGTTTATACAAGGGTCCCAAAGATAAGTGATGTGGTAGAATAATCCATATGTCTCAGTACAGAAGGAAGTGTTAGAGTTGTAGGGAAGCAGCAATGTCTCTCTCTTCCTCACCTAGTCTCTTTTCAAAAGCAGACCACTAATGATTCCACAGTAATCACACTTCTCCAACCTCTGTCAGTACTAATTTTAAAAAGCATAAAAGTGTTCCAATAGTTTCAGTATAAATTCCATATACCTTATGGGTTGTTACATTTTACAGTTAGAAGCAATGAACTTGAAGAAAAATACTGAGTACTTACCAAAATTTATATAAATAACCCTGTCACACTTACACTGATGCTACCACAGGGTAATCTGCCATATTTATATCTGAAGAAAATATCACCTTACACATTTGTCAATGTAATGGGTCATGTTTTCAATTGCACTAATGATCCTAGCATATGCAACTGAATTACATAACACCCTTTCTTTACCATATGTTTTCACCTCACCAGTGAATAGAGGCACTTATATATTAGAATGTAATTAACTCAATGATGTTCTTAAGGTAATACTTCAAAGGATATAAACCAACCATAACTTCTTCATTCTGTTGCACCTTTCAAAGGAGCATGGCAAATCTCTACTGGGAATTTTATGCTCAGGTCCTAATGAAAGACAAAGAGAGGTAAAAAAATAGAAATAGCACTATTGCTGTCAGCAAATCCTTTTGCACATGCTGATTTCTTTGGAAGATAATCTCAAATTCTACTGAGAAGAGAAGGTAGTTGAGCTCCACTGAAGACAAGTTCCTGGGAAAACATGGGCTCTATCAGGGTCCAGAAGACAGAACACTAGTAAGAACTGAGTTTTCTTCATGAAACAGAGAAGGAATACTAGCAACCTGGGTGGATTATAAAAGTTAAAAAAATGATGTAATAACTGAATATCTCTGTACTGGCATGAAAGAATAGAAGAATAGTGAATAACTATGCATTTAGTTTGGAATTTTTTTCAAGTAAAACTTTTGAAGCAGAGTGGAATTCTGTACTATTACATTTTTTAAAAAGATAAGGCCTAAATATGTGGATTTAAAACTGCCATGTGTCCTCCTTTATAGCCTTTCAATAATACTGTATAGAGCCATCTGGGTTACATAAGAATTAGTATGCCAGCTAAACAATTAAACAGCAGTGGTGGCAACAAAGACTATGATTGGAACATTACTATAGTTTAGACACATTTAATGAACCTACCTAATAATCAAACAATAATACACAAGAAACTATTGGTACCTAAATTATCCAAACTTAATACTGGCTCACTTTCATATCCATAGTATCCCTTTGAAAAGGCTACATGTACAAAACCTATAAGCCAAACCAGTCAAAATCCCAGCATGGCTGAGGGATTGGTTTATGAAGTCCCACTCCCAGCTAAGCAGCTGTTGGGAATAGGTGGCTACTAGTGGAGGAAGAGTCAGTTTTCTACAGGGATGATTTCTCTACTAGGGGTCCCATACTATAGTGAATGATTGTGTACCTACACACATCCTACGTTCACTAAATGAATTCAGAGAATTAAAGTAAGAATACATAAGTTAGAAGAAAATAATGATTAAGGGAGCTGTAAAATGTACAGTTAGAGGAAGTGTGAATACAGAGGTCTCACAAAATACATTGCATATGTGTACAATAATCTCCAAAAATAAATTTGGAAGAGGCCATTATGAGTATTGATGTCTTGTAAAAACTTGAATCACAACTATAATTTAGATTCTCTCCAACTTGCAATTTCTTTTTTCAAAAAAAAAATCCAAATATTTTATTATACCATGTTCTAATCTATCCTTCCCCTTCAAATCCACTCAGTCTTTTGTTGCTTATACCCTCCAGTATTACCATCCACTAATGCCACTCTTTCAAATATATTTTGAGGACTTGAGGAAATAGATAAGGAGTTATTGATGTTTCTTCCTTTTTATAGTGTAGATTCTAGTCTGTATTTTAAATAAACTTATAGAAATATAGTTAGGAAAAGAGGTAGTAAATAAGTGGCTAGAAAGGTAGTGAAGAGGAGAGAAGAAAAGAACTTTAGTTCTTTCAAGAAGAAAGTCATGAGACCATTTACAAAATAAGATATGGCCCAGAAAACATTAGAAAAAAAGACTTGGATTGAAATTTGAATAAATTGCTGATCTTGCTGCATACATCCATGTTGAATTAAATGCAGAATGTAATTATAAGGTTAGATGATAACTACATCTCTCACATGTATGTCAATTTCCTATTTTGTTCTCTTAGGGGCTTTGGTTTTGTTTCTGATGCAATCTAATGTGACAGCACATGTTTCTTAAGTCTCTTACTTGAGTACTTCAGTTAGACTAATCACAACTAATAATAGCTAATATAAAAGTTCACAGTATTTAAAATTGTAAGCTTTTAATGTATACTGAGGCACTCTTCTCTTGCTACAATATAAATGTATAAATTATGCTTTTAAAAAGAATTAAGGGTGAGCCAGCAACTAGGATCATAAATTACACAGGAAGCTCAGAGAAAGCCCATGCGTATCTACTTTTGATTTCAGAATCAATCAGCATGCTAAGTTCTTTGGAAGCATACATAAAAGTAAACAAAGCAAATAGTAAAATGCATCTTCTTTCTTAGTCATATCTTTGTTCATAGTATTCAGTTTGTGTACTTAACAACCTTAGAAAACTAAGGCACACATTTAAAAACAGTGGTGATTATTTTATCTTAATTGACTGTAGAAAGGCAGTGATGTGTTTAAGGCTGACACGAAAATTTTTAGATTTTTAGAAAACTGAAAAGTATTCTTACATCTTTTGAATATTGTCAGTTTGATCATTCCCTCTTAACATTTTTCAGAGTATGTACATGATCTAGAGCATGAGTCTAAGATAAACCATCAACCCCAAATCAGCATTCCCTTTTCTCCTATTTATTTAATGGGTTTGAATTTCTGCCTTTGGGAGTTAAATAATTCTTCAATATGGGGGGTTATTTTATGCAAGGCAGAACCTTGTAATTACCAGGTGAAGATGCTTAGTACCAAATTTCTATCCTCCTTTTCCAAAATTTTCCTCAAAAAGTAGTGAATATAAGTAAGGGTACTTGACCCAAGTCCTCAAACTAGCCAAGCTATATCTTGCACAAAATTTTCATTTTCAACTTCTTAAAAGGTTGTTTCTCAGAATATGTGAGAAGAGATTCATATACTAGTGCATGGCTAGAGTGAAAAGCTCCCAATGTACTCTCTCTTCTCTATATGTTCTCCCTGGTCTAAACACATGTTCCTTCTAAAGTGGGATAATTTCTAAGTCTTCTATAATTAGTGTGCTCAGATATTTTTAGGCTAGAAATATGAGAATATGAATCTGTCATTGCTGTTTTAGTAAATAACTTACATATTAGTAAAATCCGAACATTAATGACCTACCATGTTGGTCAGACATTGTTATATGCTAACCCCATACTATACATGATATATTAAATAGCTTCTAGTTCATTTGCTACATCTATTCTTTGTGGTTGTTATTACTATTTTAAAATGTGAAAATTAAGGCATATTAAATGATTTATCAATAATGATAAACACAATGATGATCATTTTTACAATAAGAATAACAATAGTAGTGCACAGGCTACTGTGGTAAACACTGACTTCCCAATCCACATTTTCATATGTAATGTGCCAGACAGTTATATAGAGGATCTTACTGGGTCTTCTCCAAAGAACTTGCCACCAATCTTGATTATAGTCGAACTTATTTCTGTTGGCCAAGAACCCAGTTAGAAATTTTCTAGGTTATGCCCACAGTCCTAAAAAACAAAGGCTACAAAAGATAAATTGGCATAGTCTAGAAGCAAATAAAATCTGGAAAACAATATTTACTACTAGCTACCTTTTCTTGTGCCATTGGTCTGAGTCTTTCATTCATAAAACAAAAGAGTTGAATAAACAAGTGTTAATATTCTTACAACTAGGCTGATGACTTGATGGCATTAATTTCTTTTATGGTAGTATGTAGAAAAATGCAAATAGATCCAAGCCTATCACCCTGAAGAAAACTCAAATGCAAGTGAATCAAAGAGCTCAATAGAAAAGAAAATGGGAAATACCCTCCAACATATTGGCACAAGTGACCACTTCCTAAATATAACATCAGCAGCACAGACACTAAGAACAACAATCAATGAGTGGGGTCTCCTGAAACTGAGAAGTTTCTGTAAGGCAAAGGACACAGTCATTGATAGCATTAATTTAAGATAGCTCACTAGACAGAGAGATGGTTCAAAAGTTAAGAGAACGTTTGGCTCCTTTAGAGGACTTAAGTTTGTTTTCCGGTATCAAAGTTGTATGGCCTCACCCACCTGTACCACAAGTCCAGGAGAAATAATGGCTTGTTCTGACCTCTGAGGGAACTTGCATGGACATGGAGTACATACCAACACACAGGCATATACATAAAATAAATAAATAAACTTTGAAAAATGTAAGTCTAAAGCAGAGCAAGAAACTTTATAATTCACACACTGCCTTGCTTTTATTTCTTATTTTTATAATATGCTCCTGAATATATCTTATAAACATCAAAATGAAAAATGCCAATTTTCTTAGTAGTATTTTTATTTTGAAAGAATGGCTGATGCAGAGGAGTAGATTTCAAGACTAAGAATTGCGAGAAGAACATATTCTACGTAGGCAGGCACATCACAACCAGGGCACAAAATTATAGTACAAAGGATCAAAGAGAAAAATTGCCTTTGGAGTGACAGGCTCTCCTTCACAGAGAAGAAAAAACAAATAATTTATGCTTTGAAAGTACTGTAAGGTTCATATTTTAGCCTGCAGAATTCCTCGGGATTGCTATAACTGGGCCTCTTGCAGGGAAGAGCTATTAATCCTTTGCATGCTTCACCATTAATATTGTTTATTGGGCCACAAGAAGAGGACATAAACCTTTAATGTCAGTTTTTCACAGTACAAATTTTTTTTTATCTAAAAACTTCAATGGTATCTGCCAATTTGATATGGCACTTTAAGGAGATTAGAGAAGCAGATGGCTGATACTTAATGACTAATTTTTTTTATATCAACTGAAGATTTGTTATTAGATGCAAATGCACAGAATTACAATGTTCCTGTTTTATGTTGCTGGGATGTATTGCTAAAGGGGAAAATGAAGAATATTTATATTGCTAAGTTTTTAAAAATTGGATTTATAAAATTCTGGAATATGAACAGATTATTAAGAAATATAAGCTAACACAACAGTCAAATCTCAGAAAAGATCAACAAAGAAGAATCCATTTCTCCTCCATATCAATTTGTAAGAAGTGCTGATGCAAGTCTAGGGATTAAACAATCTTTGGTGTCCAATACTTAGGACAGCTAACTGCATTGGGAGCACCTTAAAGTTGTTCACTGAACATTGGATTCAGTAACAGTAAAATGTGTGTGGACAACTACAACACATTTAATGCTAGTTTAACTGGAAACATTTAGAAAATGTCCTTGATCTTCTAATCTATATCATTTCTAGGAGATATTTTTTTAATTTTATCTTATTTAAAAAGGTTTTTCTCCCATGCTCACACTGTCTTCCCTCCTCCCAAACTCATCATATCCCCTTTCCATTCCCCAAGGTGGGCAAGGAGTCCCAAGGTGGGACAGTTCAGTTTGGTGTATCTATTTGAGGTAGGTCTATTTTCCTCATCCCAATATTAGGGCTGGGTTAGGTTTTCCTCTGTAGGGAATGGGCTCCAAGGTACCACTTCATGCACAGAGACATAGTCTGATCTAACTCTATGAGGCTTGGCTCCATGTACTGCCCATGCCATTCAACAGTCTAAACATGAGGGGTTAGTTCCTTTCCCTGAGGATTCCTCAGTGACTGTTTCTGATTCAGTGAGCTTTACCTTTCTGCTGCTTTTGCCTACCACCATGAAATTCATTTATATGATTCTGTCAAACCAGAATCATAGTTTTTCAAAACAAATTTGCTATCTACCTGTGACTATCCTCACAGTAGATGATAAAATATGACATATCTTTATATGTATCTAAAGATAAATGCTTCAGGAAAATGGAATTGTCTTCATGTTACAAAATTCACGTCAATATTGCTTTCAGAAATTCCTTATTACAAAGTTAATCGTTTCAAGAGAAGCACGATGTTGAGAGTAGAAAAAAAATGCTCTTAACACTGAGCCATCTCGGACTTTCTGGTACATTTCATTTTCCCCAATGCTGTTGATTTTTCTAACTCATTGCATGATGCTAGAATCCTAAGAGACTTTTCACTTGTTCATAAAACTATGTCACTTATTTATTATTCAGTCAATGACTAAAAACACATTAGTAAATACTTGCTATGCAATAAGCACTGCAATAATGACATATAAATAAAAACTAATAAACTTTGTCCAAAATGTATCTAGTAGGATAGATGAAGATGCAAAAGATTAAAATACAATGTCACTGAGGAGTGCACAATAAGGCCTATATAATAAAATGGAAAGGCACTAACAAACATTCAAAGGCGATGGTTTATCTCATTACTTATCCAAGGAATGATGCATTTAATTGACTAGCTGTCTTCAAACAAAGATAAAATCCCTTGCACACTATATTAAGCCATGCTCAATTATAATCCATCAAATGACAATCAGTTCCACACCAATAAATGGGATGCCCTAGGGAAAAAAAGAAAAAAATCAGAGTCAACTGCATGCTAAGGATTTTTACATCTATGGTTGAGCAGAATTCACCTAAGTAACCATATGCATAAACTGCTATTTATTTCTATTGATTAAAAAAATTCTTTTGATATACTCATATGCAATAGGTATTCAGTGAAAGCATTGTGTTTAATGTCCTAAGAACATGGAAATGTATGTGGTGCAACTAATGAATTTCTATTCAAATTATTCTATAAATTATATTTGTGTATAAAGTTTACACACTGTCAATATAAATGTTATAAATTGTAAATATGGTTTAAGAAATCAAAAGAGAGAATCCATATTCTTTTTAAACATAATGAATCTCTGGTTGGACATGCTGGAAAGATTTAGATAGTGGAGGAGGAGGACAAGAGAGATTAATCCACAGACAGAGAAAATATTTTTAAAAATAATGTTCAACAGGAAACCCAAGATGTAGCTTTGTGTTTCACTTGGCAGAGTCTACAAAGCTGGCATTGAGCTCTGTTCTTGGCCATTACTTATTATAGCTATACAAGAGTAGTGTGTAATTATCAAAAGTGGTATTAACAAGCCACTTTTGAATATGAGGAATAAATTATTAAGTAAGATAAAATAAGAAAAAGTACTTGAGGTTAAAAAAATAATGCATATTCAATGCATTGTTGATAGGAATACATTTTGACGCCTGCTCCCAATAGTGACATCAGTTTTGTGTGGGCACAGACCTTGAATGACATCTGAAGGGGATTATAAAGAACATCTGAAATTTTATTTAAGCTAAACAATTGGGACTTTCAGGATAGACAAGAAATGCTAAAACTTCACCCTTCTCATGGTCCACTTGAAACCCATTCTGTAATCAGTTAAACACATAGGAATTGATTTTTATGCTATCCTGTATTGGAAACTAACTTTGGTTTATATGCCAGGTTTGTAAATGTCTGAGATCCTATCAAAAGCTAACTGAAAGAGGTAAAGGAAGTAAAAAAATAGCCACAGAGTTCAAATGTAGTTGTACAAAAATACATGTGTAAATGACATGTTCTGTAAACACACCAAAACTACAGGCTCAGAATACAAGACAGAAAAGCAACTATGGATCACAGGAGTTTTGCCACAGTGAATCCCCCACAAAATAGAATAAGTGTTTGGTAACTTGCAAGCTGTTGTGCCAGGCAATGACAAACAACTGATTAAGACCAACTTGGCCAGCTTAGGATGTCGACGACCCAAACTTGGCTCCTTCCTGAGGGTGATTCTGCCAAGGCCATATTATTGTATTTATACAACATGGAAATTAGCGCATTTTACCAGGATTAATTTTTGTCTTCTTCTTGATCCCACTCCTTTGAGCACATCCTCACTGTTGGTTGTACTTTTACCCTCTTTATCCTCACTTTGAAATAAATTGAGATTTGCAAGGGAAATGGTAACCATCAATGCTATGTCTCCTATGGCACTTAAAAGATTTTGTTTTTGTTTTTTTTCAAGAGCAAGAAATACACATACACTCCATGATCACATTTGTCCACGGGTACACATAGCACACACACACACACACACAGAGAGAGAGAGAGAGAGAGAGAGAGAGAGAGAGAGAGAGAGAGAGAGAGAGAGAGAGCAATAACTGTAGAGAAAGAATACAGGCACCAATAGGACTGAAGATGATAAATGAAACAAGTTGAGAGGTAAATTGCCACAGGTGTCAGAGATATCGTTTGATGACACCAACTGAGGTATGATCATTAAATTCAATATCCAACACCTTGAAAGTTGACAGGAGCTCACCCTGTCATTACTTTGGCTCCTGGTTGATTGATGTCAACCTTTCTCTGTCATGGCATCCCTTCAAGTTTGGACATCTTATTATGAGATTTCTACATTGTCCCAAGGAAAAAAAAGCTCATGCCTATTAATTGCACTAGATGGAGTAAAGATCTATAAAGGTCAAGTTTACTTTCTAATAAGCTGTCACCTAAACCAAGTGCCTTTCAGCTGTGTGACTAATTATTGTATCAGTGGAGATGGCCTGGGTCTCTTTAGTGTTGTTCTAGGCAACTTGTAAGATATTACTGATAACCTACAGGATGTGAATAACAAGGCCACAGGACATTCTGCTGCAAAATACATGTGCATATAGTTCTTGTGATGTATTTGAAACTAAATGAGAACCCACACCACCACAGTGACAAAGGTGTGGCTTTAAATAGTAATGAGGACAGCGATTGTCTCAGCCTGAACCCTGTCTTGAAGATAAAAACTATATGTTTGTCAAGTGTGACTTGGTCATGGATTCTTAGATGTTTCAGAACACCAGTTAACACAAAAGATATGTAATCAACAAGGTATGTTAGTCAATATCCTTGAGTTCAAATATCAAGCATAAAACTGGAAGGCAATTATTGTCTGAGATACTTAGAACACATTCTTAATGGCACTAATAAATATGCATTATCATAGCACAATAGGAAAGAAGATTAAAAAGATAAAAGGTTATTTCATCATTTAGAATGGACATAAAATATGCCACAAATTTAGTCTGTAATATTTATTTTTTCAGATATTTCACTGTCTCCAGAAATAATAATGATTCTATCTAAATGTTCTTTACCATTTCTTAAAGCATTAAAAAATGAAGAAAAAAATCAGTCATGTGACTTCAATTCTTTGTGAATACTTCAGATAATTTTAAGTAATGAATCACTAATTAAATAAAGATAAAATTACTTTTAGCATTACAAATTCATAAGATATCATCTAAAATAAATCATCATTGCTTTGGAAAGTCTTGATAACACCCCTAAATGCTCATTTAATAAATAAAGCATATTACCAAAATATTGTCAAGAAAATATAAAAATAAAAAAGATAAATATTTCCAGCTGATTTCCATTTTTAGCTTTATTCAGAATGCTTCATCTCTGGATAGCAGGAAAAAATAATCAAAGATATGAGTTAAATGCTATAAAATGTATAAATAATAACTATTAAAATTCTCCTGCTTACTAAATCAACATTTCCCATCTCTGCTTGGTTTTTCAAAAAGGAAAATTAAACAAAATTCATAAACAAAGCAAAAGTACCAAATTATTCAAATATTTGATAAAAATAGAAAAGACAGTTAGAGATGTAGAAGTTTATCTTCTACTGATAGAATGTCTACCCTGGAGAGAGACTGTATGTCTTCATTACATTCTCTGATGTTGATAGATTCTTAAATCATAGTCCAAAACAGGAACAAGCAAAAGAAGGAATCCATCACTTAAGACAAAAGGAAATCAATTCTTTTAAAGTAGCATTGGGTACTGCACGGAAGAGAAGATGATGTTTCTTAGTAATGTATTACAGTTTATATTAATTTTGCACCAACTAACTATGCCTCCACCTTAGAAAGGGTCTGAGAATGGAAAAAAAATGAGACTAGGGAGATTCTCTTTTAGTAGGTGTGTTTGAGGCATTCATAAGGTACTGAGTTCAGATGCCCAGCTTCCACTTAAAAAATAACTTGCAGCAGTATGCACATATATAATCCTGGGAACATACAGGCAGAGACAGGAGGAACCTAGGGCTTGCTAGCCAATTTAATCAATAAAATTCAAGTTCTGTAAAAGAGCCTATCTTTAATAATAAAGTGGAGAGCTATTAAAGACTGATCCAAGCATTATTGGGTCAGTGGGACCATAGGACTGTCTGCTCCCTGCCAAGGGAGGGGATGGGGAGTTGCAGAGAAGAAAAATGACCAGATGTGGTGGGAGGGGGAAGAGACCTTGAATAAGGATATACAGGGATGGAAAAACAATTCAGAGGGAAAGCTGAACACAAAGAAAATATATGTGTAGCAATCTTATTTGCATTTCCACCCTTGATAAACCATGCTTATGATTCTTATCCTCTGTATAGTTATTGTTAACTCTTCCACATTTTAAATTCTTTTTACTGTTTTTTTTTTGATAAATACAAAATAAAGAAGGAAAAAAAAAGAAGATACCCAACCTCAATCCTCCACATGCACAAGCACACACTTATTACATATGTACTTACACATATGTAAACCTATGTAAAAATGTAAAAATAAAACTGGATCTTACTCTTAGAGACTTTATTATAGTGAAGGAAAGATAAATAAAAAAGAAAATCTAAGTATGTATGTACTAACTGTTTAGAGTTTTAAAGTATAATTATTATATTATTAAGTATATACAATAAGTGCATGTGGAAACAGGCATGCCACAGCCTGTTGTGAAGATCAGAGTTCAACTCTGTAGCATCAGTCTACTCTGATGTGGCATATGTTCTGGAGATCAAACTCTGATTTACTGAATTATTTGACATGTCACTTAAAAGCTAAGCCATTTTACCTTCTCTAACTGTTCCTTATTGATATACTGGACTCATTCACAGAACACCACTCCCCCAGAACAGGAAAGTGAAGCTCTATTTTGGCAGTTTTATACTAATTTTATGTAAAAAGAGTTGGAAGTGACCCAATACCGAAGTATTGCTCACTTGTGTAAGGACATCTTAGCAGATACGCATACTTTGAGGAAGTAAACACCAAAGGAAACGTACATACAGTTGTGCCAACCTGAAGGTATGCTATATTGATAAAGAAAGCCGAGAGCACATGGCACAGGTAGAACACAGAAATGTCTTTGCTGGAAAGGGGATTATGAATTAAATCTCAAAGCATTTCATTCAGGGATTTTATGTCCTTTTTTTTTTTCTATCTTGGCTTATTCTCACAAATACATGCAGCATTTATTTTTAATTCTCTTCTTCAAGCACTGCTTTATGCAGTGTGCCAGCTATTCCTACCATGTTGGAAAGGATCAACTTAGAACACTGCATGATAAATTCTGTATCTTTCCCCTTACTTCACATAGGTCTCACCTCTTACTAACCTTTCAGAGTGCAGGAATTCAGCAATCTCAGTTCCTGTGTGTTTGCTTTGACATGATCAAGGAATCTTCCCCTTGACTCCCACCTTACCCTGACACATACATTCATGTGTATAATTAACCACAAAAATTTCAAATACCATGTATAGATATTATGTATACCTTGACTTAAAGACGTGCAACATCTTTGGTGTTTATCATAAAACTTAAAGACCTTGAGTAAGAGAAAACATCATCTTTATTAACCCATACTTGGTTTAAGTGATGGCTAGTTCAAATGCTAATACATTGATGGCACTTAAAAAAATAGATTGAAGAAAGAAAGACTTCTCCTGAAGGGAGAAGTAAAATGTCACAATTATAAGATGGTAAATATACTTTTATATATCCTGGTTTCTTTACACTCATTAAGCAGATTGGTCCACAGTTATGAAGGGTGTGTGCACCACTATGTGTGGGTTATTGGTGGTGGTGGTATGTGTTTGTGTGTCTTGTCATTGGAAGTAGATTATAGTGGAAATTAAAAATTTTAGATTCCTACATACTCACACCTATAATTTCTAGGTTGCAGTATCTAGGTTAAATAAACAGGAAAAATGAAGATCACAGAAAACTTCCAACCTAAAGAGTCACTCTAATTTCAAATTGCCAACATAGATGTAAATCCAGATATGCTTTTCAAAATCATCGTATTTCTAACTTACAAAAACCTCCATATTGAGAAAATACAGGGTATATATTGTTCTTAGGAGAAACCCCTATGTAAAGCTACAGCTGGAGTAGCACAGAACTACCCTTTTGGGTTTTGGTGTAACAAGTAATGGCCTGTTTTAAATATTTTATTTTCCGTGAAGGGGTCACAATTCAGTCACAGACAGACAAATATGACATTATCACAATCTGTTTGGCATATGAGTGATATGAAACAGTAACTTAAAATTCTTAGCATTGTTGAAATTCAGTTTCAGCAGCCTGACCACACTTCTTGAATCAAGGTTAAAAAAAAAAATCACTGTCCATCAATGACAGGAGGTGCCAGTGAAGCAAGGACACCAGAAAAGTTAATATGTACTCTGCTCCTCTGCAAGGCAGACATGATGTCAATCTCTATGTCTATCAGATCAGTTCAATGTTTCAACTAATATTATTGGAAGCAAAACAAACTTAATCTTTACCTTCTAGAGCAAGTTGGAAAGGTGGATGAGCTCTCATAAGAGCAGAAAAATAATAACAAGCAGAATTAGAATTGGCACCGTGTTCTGTTTAAATCTACATTCCAAAGCATTTATATTAAACCATATAGTGTGTGTTATACCAATGGCTTGGACAGCCTAAGAGCATAGAAGCAAATCTTAACTGAAATAAACTGAATTAGGGGCATATAAACTTGAGTATTAATCACTTAACATTGCAGCTACCATGCCTGCTATGCTATATTTCATCAACCTACTTATTTGTTATCTATAGGGCATTCCAGCACTCTGTGTAGACCAAAGAAAAATGTTTTAAGGGAATATGTTTTTAGACAGCTGAATGCAAGGAGCTACCCAGCCTGTCCACAGTTTCTATTATAAGAGATCAGAACACTCTGCAAGAAAAACACCTAAGGAAAGTTTGCTATCTGCCATGCTCCCTAACCCTGTCATTAGGAGGACACAAACAATTGATCATATTAGAAGTTAAAACAATGATGTCTGCATTATTTCAATGTAAACATGCCAAAGTTTTATAGGCAAATTACACCATTTGGTTGTCATAACAATTCTACGGGAAAGTTATTTTTGTTAGATGAAGAAACTGGGTCTCACAAAAACTAAATTACTCAGTTCTTTACATAATTGAAAAGTCAAAGAGCAAAGATTCAACCACAGAACCATCTGCATTAAAATATCTCTTCTGTTTACCCAGGTAAAACTGCAATCACAACAGATTTTAGGATAACAATGGCAGTATCATACACCATCAAGCAAGCACTCCACTGACAATCTGGTGAACAAGCCCTTCCATTTTCAGGGCCACAGACTGAAAACAGCAGACTCGGCTGTGTCTGGATGATACTTTGTTCCTTTCTTTGTGACCAAGATGTCTGCTTGCTCTGTCTTATGTACTTGCTCTCTTCTAGGACCACATAAGGGGCAATCTCTCATCACTGGAAAATGCACACTGATGTTCTAATTAATGAAATTTCTGGGCCACTAAATTTCTCTTCAAAGTATATAAAAAATCTTAGTTATCAATTAGATTATAAAATAGTCACAAAAAAAACCTAAACCTAGCCAAGTAAATCATTCAACTGTTAGAAAAGCTTTAAGGAAAGACAATAACAGGGTAAATGATAAGAAAGAGAAAGATGGATGTTCAGCACTTACTTGACAAAAGTCCAAGGATATTACATGTATTTTTTTCATTCAGTTTTTATGACATATTATTATTATTATTAATCACTAAGATGAGACTACTAGACATTACAAATTGAAATAGCCATTTTGGACTGGACAAATTAGAGCCTTGGAGATAATACATTTATTCTCCACAATTCAAAAGCTACATGGCAGTAGGTCTGTCTAATAGTTTTAACTGCTGGGCACTAACAGGGATGAAAATAGAATGCCAAAGTTGAGGAGCCAAAGAAAAGCATTATTCTTAACAGTATTGTGAGATAAAGCAATTCAGAATTGCTTCACATTTCATATTTGGTATAAATAATACATTTCCTCATCATTTATAAGACACATGTCAATGGAAAGTGATTTTGATATTTATGATGGTGACCCACTGTGAAAACAAGAAAAAAATATTATATGAACATTGTGTCAAGCTATGATGCTCCCTTTTTGTGTCTTTAAAATATGTGACATTGTAGTGTAATCTTCCATCACCCTAATTGCTGTACTAGAAGCAAGTGTACTGTTGAGGAAAATAGTCTCAGCAATGTAATCAGAAAATGTATTCAATAGTGAGGTTTTTAATTTAATATTTTATAATTTGAAAATTAAAATGTTTTACAGGGGCTCTATTTTAACTCCAAACCCCATCATACCTACTATGTTAAACACACAGTCAGTCCCTATTTACTCCTTATATACCTGTCAGGTTTTTTTTTTTTTTTCATAGTGATAAGGTAGATTGCTAATCTAGTATGGGTTAGCCTCTGGCTGTGCACTGGTACCATGTTTTTCTTATAAATAAATAAGTAGAGAAAAAATATATACATATATATGATAGAAAGATAGATTATATCATTGATATTTCAAATTCTAAGAAATAATGCTTTTCAAGTTATTCCCTAAATAATAAAATTAAAATTATAATAGATGACAGATATTAAAAACTTTTATAGATTATGAAAATATAATTTTCTTTAGCATATTTTATTTTCTACCTATGAGTATTTTGCCTGCATGTATGTCTATATACCATGAGTTCAGTGACTGAGTGTGACAGAAGAGGATTTCAGAACTACTGAGACTGAAACTACAGGTGATTGTGACCCACTATTTGGGTGCAGAGAATTAAGCATTGGTCATCTGGAAGATCCAGTGGTGCTCTTAACCACTGACCCACCTCTACAGATCCCAAATTCATCATTTTCAACCTTTAAATAAGTAAAAAAATAGACAGCAATCAATTATCTGAATATGTATTCCTTAAAATAAACTAAGTGAATGGCTGTTGGTAATCTTGTAACATAAAGCCTCTCTGCCATCACAATCTACTAGTCAATATAATGCCCCCATAAGACAAGCATTACAAATTATCAACTGGGTGTACCAAATGATCAAGGAACTTTTTGTCTGTTTAAGTTCAATAAGTATGATTTTACATCAATAAAGACTTAATGGATACTTCATTTTGAGAAAACAGGTGATGGCTTCCCTGCCATCCTCCAAGTTATAATCATAGAAGTGGCTACTTTTAATAAAAGATGGTGATTCAGAAACTCATAGCAATCTATGGTACTGGAAAAAGAGATGGCAAGAGACTCATACCTAACTCAGATTGTCTCACTCCTATCAAGGCTCAAAAAACATCACAAAAAAGAGGGAAAAAAAATGTAAAAGCTGGAAGGTAGAGGAAAAGGTTGAGAAATGTCTTTATGTTAGGACATAGCTATTGTAATCACTGTCCCAGAGCAACTCTGGCTACCAGTACTGAGACTACATACTGGGCCTGTCAACTCCAATCACTGATCCTACCCTCCTCATTGAATTCATTGTACTGAAAGATTCTGTGGAGAGAGGAGTCTTTGTCTTCAGCTGTGTGGCCATTGGTGAAGAAACCTGTATGGCTTCCACAGGCAGTTCTGGGTAAACTCATGGAAAACAAGGGACATGAAATAAATGTAGTAGTGGAGTTTGAATGGAGGAGAGGAGACAATAGATATGGGGGAGAGAAAGCATGGTAAGGTTGGGAGGAACTCGAATACATTATCCACCTGTACAGAATTGCAGAAAACAAACTTACTAATTAAAAACAAATGGGAAGAAATGATAATGGAAATCAACTTAAAACAAGGAAATAAACATGGAAACAAAAAGGAATCCATCATATCCACATGAAAACAAGATTCCATTTGTAAACCATACCTTTTTGAACCATCTGAAATGAAATTCTGTGTATTTTATGAATACTATCAGCCATTATAAAATTGAAGTCATAAATTGAACAGAAGCATTTTACTAGTCCTCAGTCTCTTTGTCTATTAAATGCCTTTTTCATATTTTTCTGATATTGAAAAGGAGACTATAGTGTATTTAGCTGAGTCATAAAAGATCAAAAAGCTTTGTAAACCCCCAGAGCCAGAAAACTGCCAAGAAAATTCTTAGTATTTAATATTTGACTTGGGAAAAAAAAGCAGACTTAAGAGAAGAACACTTAAATTTCTATAGTGACACAAAATAAGACAGAAGCACAGAGGAAGTGTGAAACTGAAGAGACTCAGATAACTCATGGGCAGGGGAGGCTCTCTGATCCCCAGGATCTGCTCCAGTGTCTCTTCCTCCTCCCCTAGCACCATTCCTTTGCTAACTCCATCTTGCAAGTTCCATTCTCGTTTCTATTCTGATTTTAATGTCTCCATGCCATTCCTGGTTTGTGTCCTACTTCTTCAAATGAATTAGTATTATGAATCAGTTTTACACCGTTGAAGAAAGAGAAAGGAAATGGAATGTGTTATCAGAACAGAGGGTTGTCTGATGATGCAGAGCCTCAACTCATAGCTACAACTGCTTGACAAGCAAGGACAGATAAAAACAAAAGACAGAAAATTTCAGGAAAGTTGTCATTAATCAAAAAGTAAACAAAGAAACAAAAAACCAAGATCAAGATTATTGTCCCAGAATCTATTTTAAACTTAGATTCTATTTCTTCCCATTCATTGAAACCAGTGATGTAGGTGAGGAAGGCAGTGTGGGGAGGTTGGGAGGTTGAATAAGGGTGGCCCCCATAGGTTCACATATTTTTGTTTTTTTTTTTTGTTTCTTCAGTAGGTAGAACTGTTAGAAGAAAGTAGGAAGCATAGCCTTGATGGAGATGTGTCACTGGGAGAGGTCTTTTACCATTTACAAGTCTTAATCAGGCTGGCTTTCTATCTGTCTGTCTATTTATTTAACTCTATCTCCATTTCTTTCTTTCCTTGCAAAGTGAAGATCTCATAAGAGTTCTCAGCTAATGCTCCAGAGCCATGCTAGCTTGCTATATTTTCCCCCATATACTTGATAGTTATGCTAAGTATATATTTTGCTTCATTATAAAGTTTAAACTGACTTGATTGAATTTGAGGAAAAGAGACAAGACTCTTACTAGCCCTGAAAACCACATATCATTTCTGCTAATTTAAGAATGAGGCAAGTAACCAAGACAATAAATTGTTCTTCACAAACCTACAGTGCAGTCCCCTTGCTGAAGACAACAGGGATATAATACATTGAAATTGAAGAGGACGAGCTGGTGACTCCATAAAAGCCCCCCCACTCCCCTCCTCCACTCACTGTGCCAGCCATGTTCTAGTGTCTATAACATAGAAAGGTATTCTGTAGACTTCCAACAACAACAACAAAAAAGTAAATACTAACACAAAGTCTTTGATCTACATTCTGTCCTACCTACAATGGTGGCAGAAACCTTGTATGAATAACCAATTACGTTCTGATTTGAATTAAAGCTTATTCCATGGGATGAAAGCCATACTCAACACTGCTTGGGTGACCAAAAACCAGAGCTCAGATAGTTCAGATAGTCCAGAGAGCTAGGGTAAGACCAAATAATATTGGTTTAAAAAGATCAATAAAATGATTCCTAATGATGTTATGCTATACTCAGAGATGAGTGTCTTATCCAGCATCATTAGAAAGGCTTCCTTCTGTAATAGACACAGACAGAGGCTCACATCAAGACACTACACAGAGAGACCTTGGAACACACAGCTCTAAAGGAAATTTCTCCATCAAATCCCTCCTTTCAGAATGCTTCCTCACAGAAGAGGATGCAGAGGGAGTGAGGAGGAGACAGAAGGGCAAAGGACACCAGGAGAACAACTGAGTAAAATTCAAAGAACTCACAGAGACTAAAACAGAAATCACAGGGCCCATATAAGTCTGCACTATGTCCTCTGCATATATACTATAGCTTTCAGTCCATGAGTGGGTCTCCAATTCTTGTGCATTCTCCTATTGCTCTTTTATATTCCTGTTGACTTGATTTGTTGAACATAGGCATGATGGTTTTCATTTTATTGTATTGTATTTTATTTTGCTATATTTTGTTGCTATATCATAGAACCCTGCTCTTTTCTAAGAAGGGAGAGAAAGGGAGTAGATCCAGAGGAGAGAAGAGGCACAGAGGAGGAGAAAACTGTATTCAGGTTACATTGTATGAGAAAACAATCTATGTTAATGAAAGGAGGGAAAGAATGAGGCAAGCACGCATAGGTAATAAGTTAACAACATGGAACCCCACTTGGTTTGGGTTATATGCATATTCTCTTCTAGCAGCCTACCTAATCTGAACATACCATGCAACCAACTGCTTTTCTTAAAATAAATCTAGGAACCAGTTGGCATCTTGGGATCCTAACTACATCATGCTGCACGTGTACCTGCTTTAAGCAGTAGATGTAAGTTACTCCTTTTAGAAATTCCTTGATAAATTCCATTTCTATTCAAAATGTTCTGTTGAAATAAAGTGTGGATATATATTACACATTTAATAAAACCTGAATATTGGGGAAAGAGCACCAAGTCAAATCCTAGGCAGACAGCTCAGGAAATTCTTAAACCTTGAATACAAAGATAAACAGCTGAGTCAGTTACATACACCTTTATTCCCAGCACAGGAAGAGCTGGGGAGTGGAGACCTCCACACTTAATCCCAGAGACAGAACTTCTTCTGTTTCTGTTAGTTCAAGGCTATATGCCTTTAACCATAACCTGGAAGGCTATATAAGGATTTGTAGAAATCCAGAGAAGACATAAGTCACTGGGAGAAGCAACTAGCAAAATGCTCTGGCAGAAGCAACCAGGAGCGAGGCTAAGGAAGTTGCAAGACAGCTGGGTAAGAATTGACTATGGCGCTTCCTCTTTCTGATATTTCAGCCTTTCCCCAATATTTGGCTCTGAGTCTCATTTGTGATACTAAAATAAGGGAAGTGAAATGATATAGCCTGAATTGGTTTTGGGTTGCATTTCCAGTAAAACAAATTGCTTTATTTTGGTGAACTTTTATTTTCAAAAAATTGCATTTATCATTTTCTATGTATGTATAGATGAAGAAGCAAATGATTAAAAATTAGATACAATATGAGGAGGAACATGTACTTGGAGAAATAAATTGTATAATCCAAAATTGTCAATTAAAACAGAGAACAATACTTACTATGCCTGTTAGCAACTAAATTCTTACATCTCTAGAACACCACATGGAGAAACTACAAACCATGATAAGTTTCTTGAGACCTTTCTTTTGCTCCCTCTCCTTGTCTGATTTTCCCTTCTTTCTCTTCCATTTCCCTCTCTTCTTCTTTCTCCTTCCCCCTCAGAGTTAACACATTGATAGTGGCCAAAACATTTCTGATCTGGATAATTGCCTACTTTGCTAATTTGCAGTCTGTGTGAGTCTTTATTTCAAGGCTTTGAATAACATCCCAAGAACCTGGAAAGACTCATCTCACATACAGGTCACCAGAAACAAGATCTAGGAATATTTTCATGAAAATCAATCATTACATAAAAGAAGACATATGACCAGAGAGAAAAATCAAGATACATTTTATATACAGAAAAAAAAAATGCTCAGAATCACAAGAAAGAAGATAGCTCCCTAAGAGTGCACCTTTTTGTTGTTGTTTAATGATACAGATGGCCTCTTATGCCTCTGTCCCCCTGATTTCCCATATTCTCATGTGAAGAATGAACCTGAAAGGGAGGAGTATACCATTTTCTTTTTCTAGTCTTCTATGTGATTACTTTGTTCTCTGCAAGTTCTACTGAAGCCTTGGATTTTTAAAAGTATCCATGGCAGAATATTAGACTGGCAGTTTATAGCCTATGTGAGAGCTAGGTATCAACACATAAAAACATTTATTCTAGTAGAAAGGGTAGAGTACACATCCTAGTCTTCTTTAATTCTAGAAGTATGCTGGGAATATAGAATTAACGGGAAAAAAATTACACTACATTTCACTGGTCATCCAGCTTTTTTCTTGGTTAAATAATGGTAATCAAAAAAATGAGAGAGAAAAAGAAGGAGGAAGACAAGGAGAAAGAAGAAGGAAAAGAAGAATAAAAATGACGAGGAGAAGGACGGGAAGAAGGAGGAGAAGAAGAAATCTTCCCTCAGCAATTTGATTATTAGGTCACTTCAAGAAAGGCAATTGAAGAAGCTAATAAAGACCACTGAGGGAATTAAATAATAACAAGCAACATTAACATAGCACCTTTACTCTCCAAAGCACTTACAAACACTAAGTAATTAGACCAATTAAAACTTGAAAATGCATCCCACTTAGACATAGTCTTCTTTCCATGTACAGTGCATCATCCGAGATGCTTCAGATCCTTGATTTCAATGCAGAGGGTGTTTAAAGGCAAATAGGTTGCACACAAATAATCAGTGAATCAATGCAGAAAGAACAGGGAGTAGAAGCATTTAAGGAATTTAAATCAAAAGTCAACTTTCAGCATACTGATTCTTTCCTCCTGTCATCCCTTTCAGAAAGCCTATGTAGGCAAATAAATTATTTGAGCCTCAGACAGGTGGATGATATCAGCTAAAGCAAAGATGATTAGTCTCATGAATGAATAAATGAGCAATGGCCTTAGGACTGTCTTATACGAACCTGATTTCCAAGGAGCAGTCCCAGAAAGACTGAGCAAAGGAGTTGAATTGCAAAATGTTCTGAGTTAGATAAAAGGGGGATTTACATTCTTATTGAAGTTTAACCCCTAATTCACTCTGAAACTTGGGAAAATGATTCATATTATTTATGATTTGAGCCTCTTAAGTGTGAACTCAATTGTTTGGATTAGAAACATGGCTTTCTAAGTATATTGTGGAGGCACAGGGTATCCCTAAATTGGATGAGCAAATGCTTTGAGTCTCCTTTCTGGTTCAGGAGATCAACAACGATTTAATTTGTTTTAGATGTTGGATTTTTTAATAGTTCTATTTCAAGAAAACCTTCAGAGTAAACTCTAAGTTCCCTTCCATCTCCATTATTTTGTGACTTTATAAGTGCTTATAAATTCATAATGCATTTTTATATAAATACTTATATGACATTAGCTAAAACTAGGGTCAGATGAGGAAGAACAGCTAAAGAAAGTGTCCTCAAGTTTCCTTGCTTGTGAGGCAAGGATGGGAAAAGTGTTTAATCTGAATTGTCTCACCTGAAATAAAATGCAGTTCCTATTACCAGAAAACTTCTTGTTCCATGAAGGTCACGTTCCTTTCCATTAAACACTCTTTGAATGAGTCTGAGTCTCTAATTCTACTGATCTAAACCGTGAACTCTAGAATTGAGAAGCAAATGAAATGATCCATTATATCCCCAATTTTATTATTTGAATTCAATTTATCTATAGTTGAGAATATTATACATGTATACCATGTATTTTGAGCATATATACCTTAGTCCTTACCTCCAACTTCGCCAGACACATCCTATCAACTTTATATCCTTTTCTTTTTTAAAAAAAGAAATATATAACCCACTGAGTCTAACCAGAGTTGCCTGTATATGCATGGGCATAAAGCTATCCAATGTTAATGGGCAATATATAATACACCACACTCCTCAAAGAACTGTTAGTGATGCTGGCAGTTTGTGTTTCAATGTGTTTTGTCATGAGAAGCCCTACTCTTTGGAGAGCCTTTGATAATTCTGTTGCTTGTATTGTCTTTTGGCTCATGTATTATTTCTTTAGTTCTACAAAGTCTTAAAAATGAAATAATAAACAGGAGGATTAAGGCAAATAATTCTTCCTGTCCTACTAACCCTGGACATATTTTTATCTAGGAATGTGTTGCTTTTGGATTCCTCTCAGACAGCAAAGTGTAACAAACTAATACATCTAGCACATCTTATCTTCACCACTTGTAGAATTTTTAATTGTATAAAGAAGAATTATGGGTCAAAAGGGTAAGTGTACAAAAGCCAAAGTGTGGTTATTTTAACTCTTAGACTTTGTCAGTCCTTAAATTGCTATTCTTTTGATATAACACAAGTCAAGCACAGCAATGTCAAATAAAAGAAGATAAATTTTGCTACTTGCTTATGGCATCAACTGTGCAAATACTACACTGCCCTTCACATTTGTTATGATGGTTATACAATATGCCACTGGTTTGAAGCCTCAGAACATGATTTGGAAATTGCTATGACTATCTAAAAATGGCATGTCTCATTGGTTCTTGTTTTGAAAAAAAAATGGAGTATTAATTCCTATTATTGTCTACCTAACTAGACTACAACACTGTTGTGCTATTTAACATCCTTTTCCTTTAAAAACAACTAACACATGCCTCGTGATATTTAAGACATTTTAGCCTCATGTTTTCCATGTCCTGTAGCACACACAGCATTTGAGTTATGAGCCAAGCTTAAGACGTTCCCAGGAGCACAGTTTTTCCCAGGAAAAATAAAGGACTCATAATTCCAGATGGAAGGCATTTTTTTATTTCCTTTGAGAATACCAATACTGAATTAAAATAGAAATAGATTTTCATTGCTGAGTAAAATTCTAGCAGTTCATTAATAGGCTAGTCTACATTCTAACTAAAATAACACAGTTACTGAGGAAATTGCAACAGAATACTATCAATACTATTGAGTGTTTTCACAACTCTTACCATCACAAGAATTATTTCATAATTCCTAATGCCCATATATAGTATATAAGAAAGAAACATTGAATTATGCTACAGGTTTCTGGACAAGGTTCCAGTACTGGCTTAAGAAGAGAAATCTAAGGGCTTTCAGAGTGAACAGTGCAGTAGTGTATCCTGAGACAAACTCACTTCTTTACTAAAAAGAAAAGACCTTCTCTTTGTACAAGCCTAGACCTAAAACCAGAGAAGTACCTAAATGTATGTGATATGTGTTCTACATGAGATGATTTAAGTACCTTGATGGAACAAATTTCTCACTAAAATCTACTGTTTGAGAGTTTGGCAAGGCTTTCAGCTTATTTTCTCAGTTGTGACTGGCAATCACACAAATCTACGAATCAGTAAATGAGCACAATCTCTCAGGACCAGAATTTGAAATTAATAAGCCAACACTAAAAGATTTCAGTGCCTATCAAATGGAAAATGATGTTTGGGTTTTATTAACATTCTGCTTCCTTGCTCCCAACTTATCTAACTGTACTAACAAATAACACAGGCAAGTCAGTCTTCAGTATAAATGCACAATATACATAAAGTAAGTGCCCCAAATGCCCACTTTCTAAATCCTCTATGTGTTAATATTTCCTAATGCCTATCTTTCCTTTTCTGTCTGTAGTCACTGTATCTTATATATCCATTTTCAACACGTTTCATATATATTTCCTTAACCCAATCCTATACTCTTATTAGAAAATTACTTGACTAATATTCATTTATATGTAGTCTTATCTGGATTTCTCTCACAAACTAATCTTAAAAATCTAATATTGAGTTTAAAAGATGACTCAGTTGGTACAATGTGTGTTATGCAAGCATGAGGACATGGGATCAGATCCGCAGTAATCATATAAGAGAGCCCACAAGGCCTGTGCCTCTAATCCTAGTGCTGAGAAAGTTGAGACAGGAGAATTTCTGCAACTTCCAACAAATTCATGAGCTATAGAGTCAGTGAGAGACCCTTAAAAAGAAAGAAAATGAAGAGAGAAGATAATGAATGGATGGATAGATAGATAGATAGATAGATGGGAGCATTAGAGATAGAGAAAAATAAAACAATAATCACTTAGTGACCTATGGCCAGCGTATACACACACACATACTTACCCATGTACATGAACATATACAGATGCATACATATACATCACTCCACTCATCAATCTAATGCTATTTTCTTTAAGAAAAGTTTTTCTAAGAATTACTAGATTTTGAAACATATATCTAAAATTTGATCTGTTTGCTCTTAGTAAACAAGCTTTATCTTCTTTAGGAATTTGAACAAAATTTACCATTCTGTCAGGGAAACACTAGACAAGAGCATTTGAAAACACACATATCATGTTTATGAACAAACATGGAGATTGCTGAGTTCTATACATTTTTCCTGTAATGTTAAACTAAAGGCACACACTGGAGCTTTCTATAACACTGACACATGAAAATAAACAATGTGATGCAAGATAGGATACATATACAGAGGAACAGCAGTGGCTAAATGAGTGATACAAATATTAACAATGTAAACTTAACAGACATAACAACAAATAAAATGTAACTCAAACTCTGAGATAAAGCAAATATGTCTTTAGGGATTTGGAGCTAACACCACCTGCTTCCTTGGCTTAATATTTATGTACATCTAACTAAATTATTTCTTAGTGTTCACTTTATCATATGTTGAATGAAAATAATAAATTTTACCTTATGGGATCAATGAAGAAATAAATATGGTATAAATTTGAAGCATAATACAGAGTCTAAAATTAAATTGCTTAAATAGTTTGCAGGTATAAGACTGTATAAATTTTAAACATCTTTATAAGAGAAGTAGAGAATTCATGGTATATATATATATATATATATATATATATATATTCATTTCCTGAATCTAGTAAATATTTAATGCATCTTTAAGCATCTAATGGGGGAAGTACTGTTTTGCACTTAGTTCAGAAGAAATAATTTGAATCAGTCTGACTTTGAAGTAAAGGTGAAAGTATAATGAAGAAATATTATACAAACTAAAACTCACCCATGCCTGATTTCTATTTTCCTCTTTTGACCACAGTTGGACAAAGCAAGTTATAACTCAGAAATTTAATTTCTAAAAGACATTGAACCTAATTAACAAGCTGATAAAAGAACTTCAACCCCTAACAGAGTCAGCTGAATCATTCATAAATAAGTACATTCACAAAGCATGCTTTAATTATGCTTGATTTTGAGATTTTTAGGATTTATTTTGTTTCTAAATTTGTGTGTATGTATGTGTATGTGTGTGTGTATCTGTCTGTGTGTGTATGTACCTGTGTCACATGTGAGTATAGTGCCAAGAAGGCCAGATTAGTGTACCAGATACTCTGGAGTTATAGACAGTTTAAACTATTTGACAAATGTTCTTGGAAGTGAACTTGGGTGCACACTTTAAACAGGTATGCTATGATAAGAATATTTATTTTCTTGAAAATTTGAACTAAAAAATAAGAAAATACTAGTGTAACTGGAAAAATTAACTGGGAACGAAAAGATGTAGGAGATAGGGCTAAGAAGGTAAGACACCATGGTCGTATCATCTCTTATGAAACACTAAGGAACAGTTTAGCATAATCATATAAAGAAAATGTCATGAGACACAGAACTTGAGATATAAACATTGCCAAGATCTTCAAAATATGCTTTTTACTGACTTAAGTATTAAGCAAATACATTGTATGGCCATTGCCCTGACTTTTTTTTTTTTTCCTTTATTTTGTATTTATTAAAAAAAAAAACACAGTAAAAAGAATTTAAAATGTGGAAGAGTTAACAATAACTATATAGAGGATAAGAATGATAAGCATGGCTTATCAAGGGTAGACATACAAATAAGATTGCTACACCTATATTTTCTTTGTGTTCATCTTTCCCTCTGAATTTTTTTTTTTTC